>SNQJ01S0057672.1:38598-81994 GCA_010110895.2 Picea sitchensis | reverse complement strand
CAGGAATACAGATGCTGGGACACAGAAGCTGAAACACAGTGCTGAAACAGTTCTGGAGAGTATGCTGAAACACGGTGTTGCAGTAGCTGAAATAAAGTTGCTGTTACATATGCTGAAACACAGTGCTAGAACAGTGGCTGAAACACAATTTGTTACACATGCTGAAACACAGTTTGCCACAAATGCTGAAACACAGTTTTATATAGGCTGAAACACAGCGTTGGAACAGATGTTGAAACACAGTGCTGGAAATTATGCCGAAACAGCGGTGGATATTATGCTGAAACAGTGATGCAACACAATTTGTAACTGATTTTGTGGCTTTGCCACCCCTCTAATAAAAACTATAACCGTTTTCGTTAAAAAAAAAAAAAAATCCACCAGATTCAACCTCATATTCACTAATAGATTTTCCAAAACATAGACCATAACATTCATAATATAGATATTCAATGTAAGTGTGTATGTCCAAATGAGAGACTCTTGAGGTGTATTTATACTTGTGATAGGTAACCTATTTCCTTGTTTTATGGATTTCTTGTTGCAATCACTTTACCCTTTCACCAAGACTTTTAACCAACTAAGGGATTCTTGACCACTCTTGGGGGATTCCAACTTTACAAGGCCATATCTCCCTTACCGTGAGGAAACACGTGGAGTTCCACATATCACCAGAAACGACACGACATGTATTATCCATATATGATAGTATTACCTACAATTTCAATATCCTTCATGTCCATATTATTTAATAAACTTTGGGTCCCATAACCACACCTCTGGGGCTACATGTAGACTACATAAAATGTACCCAACTAACTCATCATCAATATTGATCATAAAAATGTCACCCAACTTTCCAACATCTCTGGACCTCTCCAAGGGTTGACATAAATCTCTAATATCACTTTCCAAGGGTTGACATCAATTCCAACCAACTTTCCAAACCAATTGTTCAACAATCTCCCCCTTTGGCATTTATGGAAACACTTAGACATGGCAACACTCATGTTCACACTCCCCCTGTGATCATCGCTCCTTATTAATGTTTCTATCTATCCCCCTTTGACACCAATGGCAAAGGGTATCTCCTCTTGGGGTTGCTCCCCCTGTCTTCATGACTCTGTTCTTTCTCTTCATCTTTGACCAAAATTTAACTTCCCCTATCAATATCTCTCCTCTTGATATTGTACCTAATCTAACCAATCAAGGGAAAAATAATAGCTCCCCCTGTGGGTATGTCTCCCTGTCTATATGCTTGGATCTCTCTCTCTGATGATTTTTCTTCCCTTGACTTTTCTGTAAGATGTATATCAATGTCGAGGTACCTGTATATGTTTCATTTCCTCTCTTCGAGTGTTGTTTATTGTTCATTGGTGCTTCCTCTTGAATTTCACTAACATGTATAAAAATAATTTAAAATTTGATTTCTTCATTTCCTTGTCATGTTCACTTGACCATACTATTCAACAATGTCCTTATGATGATATAGCTTATGCTGACGGTTTCTATGTCCTTGTTCTATTGTGCCTTTCATTGCTTTCCTTTCTGTGACTAGCTAATTCCAATTGATCCCACTAATTCCAATTGTAAACATGTTGTTATGCATTTGACTCATGTTTCATGTACCTTCTAAGAATCTCATGAATCCATGTTTGTTCATATGTCACAAACTGTTCATAACCCTTCTACTCAATTGTCCACAATGTTGACCCATTTGTCACTATACCATTCTATAGACTTCTCTTGACTATACTACAACTAATCATCACATGTTCTTGTTGATCAAATGGAATCAAATATGTCCACATATCAGATCTATATTCTCATCAAACTCTCCATGTCTCGAACAACATGCACTGAATATATCCCTACCTGAATACATGTGTGCAATATAATCATAAAGTTATGTCTGCCAACTGATACATGTGTGGGAACACAACTTCTCAACCGATCAATCTGTTACTTTGTACTTCTACCATCTGACTTCTCTGAATATGTCTTTGTATTCACTTCTTATGGCTCGAAATATGGTTCTCTGATATGTAGTAGCTACTGCACATACTTCCCCTATTCAATATTCATATTTACTGGGAGTTTCTAAGCTAGATGGCTCAGAAAAATACATGTGTTTATGTCTATTAATCTTCCTCTTCGTCCGTAGACTCATCATCTTTCTGAACTCTAACTTCTTTCTTTCTTCCTATGAATTGATCTCGCACTATAATTCTTGAAAATACAATCTCTTGATACTATTATTTATTCACATGTTCTTCTTTTCTTTCTTGTACTACTGCAAATCATGTGATCTCTAGGACATGTTCTTTATTCACTTGTTCTGTTGGTTTTTCATTTCTTCTCTTGTATCTCACATTTTCCTTTTTCCTTGTATAATTATGATCATCTCGTACTATTTCCAATCCTGAGAGTGTGACTTCTGGGTGTCCTTCATTCATATGATTTTCCTTTGCTTGTTCTTGTTTTCTTTTCCAAACCTTCTTATATATGATATTAGTTTTATTTCTCAAATAAGCATCTATCATGCTTCTACAATCACAGGATATGTGTCCATAGTTATGGCACTTGTAACATTCAATGTCATGTGGGACCACATAATCTTTTCTTGTTTGAACATTTCTTCCATAAGCCCTGCAATCTGCAACCTTATGTCCAAAGTTAGTACAATAAAAACAATGTCTATAAAATAAATTTACATACATGGGAGTGAATGATCTTCTTTGTAGTGTAGTCCTTTTGAATTCATGCCTCAGATGATCATGATATTTTCTTCTAATGACTCCTTCATTATGTGTGAAGCTTCTTTGTTGTATGAATGTGGAGGCTCTTCTTTGATGTCCATCTCTTATGTAGTCTTCTTCTTGAGTCTTCTGCATTTTTGGAATGTTCTTCTTTAGAGGCTTGCATTCTTCCTTCTTCATCAAACCTTTAAAGACTTTTGCATAAGTCTTCGACTTCTCTTCATTTTTCTTTTCTAGAAACTTGGAGGGATTCTCTTCAACATTCTCTACTAATGATGTGGATGTTTTTGTCTCTTCAACGTTCTTGCTAAGCTTGACGATTTATCTCTCAATGTGAGAACTTCTTCTTCAATCTTATCAACCTCTTCTTCTTTCTTCATCATCCAACTCTTTATGACTTCTTTCATCCTATTTGCTTCTTCAAGTTGGATCTTCAAGGCTATGATTTATTTTTCAAGTCTTCTCTCTTCTTGACCAAATTTTGCTTCAAGTTGATTTAAGTAGTCAATTCTTTCCTTAAGATGATCTGTCAAGATGTTTTTTGCTTCTTCCTTTTGTGCTTCTATTTTGATTTCCAAACACTATTTATGATCCTCGAGAGTTTATTCAATACTTTTGGCTTCTTCTAGCTGATCCTTTAACATCATGATCATTCGCTAGACTTATTTGGAGTTGGCATTCTGAGATTATTATTTCTTCAACATCTAATTCCTCATGAATTATTTTGTTCACTTTGCTTCTTCAAGTTGGATCTTCAATGTGATTATTTCATCTTCAAGTTCTCTTTCTCGTTGACTGAAATCTGCTTCATGATTCCTTTTCTTTTCAATCTCAAGCTTGTCTTCTATTTCATTGGGATTTTCTGTCTCATCACTTTCAATCTTCAAATAAGGGCATTCAATTTCAAGATGTTTGCACTCTTCACAATTAAAGAAAAAGAACTCACTGTTGTTGATTACGAACTCTTCTTCTTCTAAATATGTTTGACATGATGAGAATCTTACCTCTTGTTATGTACATGTGTCTTCTTTAGACATCTCTGACTCTATTATTGGAGAAGAATAGATATTATGTATCTTATCCCAAAGTTCTTTAGTTGATGAACATTTTCCAACTTTTTCCTTTACTGGATCAAGCAATCCTTCCATGATGAAATCCATTGTTATTTTGTTGTTCTTCCTCAATTGCTTTTTGGATATAGTCTTTGGTTTCTTTGAACAATTATATCATGTAATAACTGAATACCAAATATCATATCCTTGTGCCTGCAAAAGAATTTATGTTCTTTTGCTCCATATCTCATACACTAGACCACTCTGACCATGAAACATTGGTGCTCCATTCTCATTGTATTCCATGATCTTCTTCCAATGGTTAGACTGCTTCATGAAGGACCTGCTATGATACCAATTGTTGGAATACTAAGAGGTGGGGGTGAATCAATATGAGCACTTTATACCACTTTTAACTACAATATATATTCTTTCACTTTATCAATAATGTTCAAGAGTTTATCATCAATGTAGCATATATGATTGCTTTCAACATATCACGAGCATGTAATCATAATCAACATCACATCAAATACAAATTACACCAGTATTTACATGGAAACCCAAATGGGAGAAAACCATGGAATAATTTCTTATATATATCAAGAATTCAATCATAGGAAGCACCAACTTCCAAATTCTCCAGCTGCAACTAGAAGGAGGCTATAACCCCCTATTCTCAAGCTCCAACCTGAAGGAAGCTACAACTCCCTAAATTCTCTGGCTCCAACTAGAAAGAGGCTACAACCCACTAATTCTCATGCTCCAACCTGAAGGAAGCTCCAACTACCTGATTCTCCGGCTCCAACTAGGAGGAGGATACAACCCCCTTTCCTTGCCTCGTCCTGCTACCCTGAAGTATAAATGTAGACTATATTTCACTACAACAATCATTACCACTGTCATTGTCACATCAACCTGTAACCTGACAACCTGTCACTGTATCCAACCTGCCACTGTCGACCAGTCCAACCTATCACTGTCACCGATACTCAACCAGATAATCTCACATGGATCATATACCAAGGACACCTTTCAACTAGATTTCCAACATCACCAACACATTCCTCTACCAATCATGTATCAATATCACCAACATACCATCGCAGGGTATGTGTCTCAAGCATGTACCAAACCATCAACTTGTACCATACCAAGAATCAATCGTGTACCACAACATGTACCACAACAAGTGCATCAACCATGCACCAACACCTGTACCAAAATGTGTAGAAACCATGCACCTCAACCTGTACCAAACCGTGCATCAACCATGGACCTCAACCTGTACCAAACCGTGCATCAACCATGCACCTCAACCTATACCAAACAATCCATCAACCATGCACCTCACATTGTACCAAACCATGCATCAACCATGTACCTCAACCTGTACCAAACAATGCATCAACCATGCACCTCAATATGTACCATATGCCTTAACCATCAACCATGTATACCAACCATTTACATCAACCATGTACATGCATATCAACACAATACCATGTACCAACCATGCACATCAACACATGTACCATACCATGTACCAACAATGTATCTAAACCATATACCATATCACTTTCAATCATGCCATGTACCATAGCATAAGCCTCAAGTATATGACAATATCACAAATATTTGCCTCTAACAATGAACCATAACAACCAAATACCAAGTACCAAGAGTATGTCTCAAGCATGTAATAATATCACCTCAACCATATGCAATCATGTACCATCAAGGGCCTCCAAGAAATGCCTTAATCATGTGCCATACCATCCAAGATACAAGCCTCAAACAAATACATAAAAGACATACCTTTACTCATGAAAACCTGAAGCATACCATCTCAGATCCTTTATCAATTGTGTTGAACCATCAAACCTTGTTGCAACTCAACCAACCATTCTTCTTCAAAGTTTTTCCTTAGATCTGTGACCTATCCTCCTGCATCTTGTAGATGTACGTGACATGTCCTCCTGCAGCTCGCGTATGGATGCGGCCTGTCCTTATGCAGCCCGCGTATAAACTTAGAAAACTAGGGTTTCCAATTTTCTGCAACTTCGAAACTTTTGTTCCTTCAGACTACTTCGCTTCCTTAGAAAATGTTGCTAGATTCAACCTTAGATTCACTAATAGATTTTCCAAAAGATGGACCATAACATTCGTAAGATTAATATTTAATTTAAGTGTGTGTGTCCAAATGAGATACTCTTGAGGTGTATTTATACTTGTTCTAGGTAGTACTCTTTCCTTATTTTAGGGGTTTCGTGTTGCAACCACTTTATCCTTTCACCAAGACTTGTAACCAACTAGGGGATTCTTGGCCACTCTTTGGGGGCTTACAACTTTACAAGGCCATATCTCCCTAACTGTGAGGAACCACTTGGCATTCCACATATCAATGGAAAAAGAAAACAATGTATTATCCATCTATGATAGTTTTACCAACAATTGCAATGTCCTTCGTGTCCATATTCCTTAATCAACTTTAGGTCCCATAACCACACCTCTGGGTCAACATGTAGACTACATCAAATGTACCCAACTAACTCATCATCAATATTGATCATACAAATGTCAATCAATTGTCCAACATCTCTAGACCTCTCCAAGGGTTGACATCAATCTCTAAGGGTTAACATCAATTAAGATCACTCTCCAGGTGTTGACATCAATGAAAACCAATTGTCCAAACCAACTTTCCAACAAACCAAAGAAGAAGATACAAATTCATTGAATAGTTGTGATGAATCGATGTGTCCTTAGGATCTCTGTAGCCAACCCTTTTCCAAGGAACAATTGTGATGATCTAGGTGAAACATTATTGTGGTTCAAACTTAAATAAAATTTTATAAAATAATTTGAGTTTAGTCTAGAAGAGGCATAACAAGTTCAAGCAATCCAACAACCTAGATATTTCATTGAAAAACCAAATCCAGAAGAAGTTGGAAAAAGAGGAAAAGCACAAGTTAACATCAGGTCGACTTCGACTTGCTACTTGGTGTCAAGCCACCAACCAGTTGAAATAGCTTTTCAGCTAGACATGGAGAATGTAAGTTCTCCTAGACAAATCTTTAGATGGAAAAAGAGACACCCTCAAGTAATTCAACATGTAAAAACTATTCTAAAATTATCCAAGGAGGAAAATAAGGAAATCCAAAAAAACTAGACTTTCCTCCCACCCATGTTGAATTCAAAGAAGGGGAGGGTAATCTCAATGAGTCAAAAACCCCCAAATGGATGGAAGTGGAACCAAAATTCAAGAAGTCAACATATTGATCGATGGTCAACCAAAATTGGCATGAATAGGCAACTACTAGACAAAAAGAAAAACGCAGAAATAGTCGACCTGTTAAGAGAGTATCAAGATGTATTTTCCCAAGATTAGAAATACTTAAAAGGACTCATAAAACAAAAGAGGGAGATCAAAATCAACCTCATGCAAGGGGCTAAGCCTATTAAAAAACTTCCTTATAATTTGGCACATAATTATAAACCAATTGTTCAAAAACAAATTGAATGGATCTTGGTTGTAGGAATCATCTACCTAATCAACACATATGAATGGGTCAGTCATATGGTTGTGAAACCAAAATAACATTACCCGAAGAAGTTAAGAATATGTGTCAAATTTCAGGGACTTAATAAGTTGATTGTTACAGATCCATTTCCAACACCATTCACTAATTATCTCAATGAAGCGGCGAGGCATGAGTGCTACTCATTCACCAATGGATTTTCTGGGAATAACCAAGTGACCATTTCTGAGGAAGACCAAGCAAAAACAACTTTTATCTCATATTTTGGCTCCTTTTCATATAGATTTATGCCTTTCAGATTGAAAAATGCACTAGTAGTATTGTAACATACCCTCCTACTAAAATCAAATTTAAAACACCCCATACATATAAAATAACCAAGGGACAGTGGGCCCATAATTTAACATGCATATAACAACATGATATAAACCCATGAATGCAATTGTTCTAGCAAAAAAAACAAACACACAACATTCAATAAAACACATACACAACAAAAATAACATTATAAACATAATAGAAAACTTATCTATTTATAAAATAACCAATTGGTTGTGTACGAAGGATGTTCCTCCTAGCCATAAGCTTGTTGTTTATTTTCTCTCAACAACAATCGACCCTTAAGCATAGGCTATGAGTATAGAAGGATGTTTGACCCTCTTAGTTGTCCCCTCTTCACAATCAATAGCCAAAAAACCTAGGCTCTACTCTCTTTCTCCACAATCTGCACAACCCAAGGAATGGATCCCCCTTCGCTGCACACAATCCCTCGAGCCTTCCCATTTCCTTCCAGGGCTCCAATGCACCTAGTTGACCAAGAATATCCCAGCTTCTCCAAGAGTGCTCAGAATAGCCTTCATAAGGCTCTAGATCCATTTCCTTAATAGGGAAATGCTCCACAGGCACATAGCTCATTTTACATGCACACATGCCATATTTCTAGCATATACAAAACCCAATAATGGATTCCTTCAAGAACATCATGACTAGTACTATTAACAACACTCTGCTCCTCTCTTGTTACCCAAAATCAACATGTAAAAACTTACCTCTTTTCTCATACAAATTTCCTTTTTTCCCAAGAAAAACCAAGCAAATTGACTCTCACACTCTCCAATGTTAATTGTACTTCATTCTCATAGTCCCAATAACTAAGGGATGTAACTTCTCACACCCACCCTATTACATGAATTCAATTATTGAGTGTTCTATTAAGTTAGAGGGAGGATTATATGGTAAAGGAACATTAGCTTAAGTGATTGGCATGGGTTTCCCTTGGATCCCCCTTTATCCCCCTCTCTTGTGGAATCATAGGCCCCCACCATTATCATCCCTCTCATATTGCATCCAACGATTATTATTTTATTAATTATTTCGATGTACATAATATACCATTCGACTCCCAGCCACATTAGTCAATATGGGATCTTCACCCTAAAAATATTGGCTCACCATCCTAAATCACTTTTATATAATTACATTGTAATTTGCAGGGATTAAAATTGGGGATGTTACATCTCCTCCCCCTTCTTTTTGCATTGTCCTCAATGCACAACACAACAAGTTGTACCTACATATCATAATGTTAGGCTATATATCATTTACTCAGCATATATGCTCTCCAACCTAATATCACATAGGAATTCCAGTCCAACATATATACATAACCATTCCAACCCAAAAACCATAGATACATAGGCACTCTCACCCAAAACCATACATAATGATTTTACAATTTATAATTTTGGCAACAATTCCAACCAATAATCTCTCTTTCCCCTCAGTCCACATAACCCAAGGTAGTGTACCCCCTTTTCTTCTCTGCAATCCCTTGGGCTATACCACTCCCTTTTAGGCTCCAATTCACAACCAACCATGAAGTATCAGAGATGTGGCTTTAGGAATTCCAGCTACAACAATGGAATCTCCAAACCTTCAAGTAGTTGCAAAAGTGTTTCTCGCATTGCATCCTTCAGTTCCACTTTACTTATTTCAAGCTGCAACAAGTCCACTAGAATTTTACCTTCTCTTCTCTTCTCTTCTAGATCTTTGCTTCCTTTTAGTTGTAACTGGTATTTCATTCCTTTTTCCTTTGGAATACACCACCACTTGGTGTTCTTCATTTTTTTTCAATCATCCCTATAACAGCCACTAAGAAACATACATGTTATATTTATTTTCAAATAGAATTTATATAATTTATAGGAGTTTCCAACTCCACAATGTAAAAAAATGTTCAAAATTAAGTTTGCAATCATAATTCAATGCTTAGCTATATGTTTATCTTGTTCTTCACAAAGCTTCCACAGGTAAGAATTCAACTCATTGTTCTTTCTTGACACACCCTCGCGATTTTAGCCACCATGTCATATGCAATAATCAAGTTTCCTCTTCCTTTCCATCGTCACCCTCCCTGCTCAGGCACCCCCTTCATTGCTACATAGTCCCCCCCTTCACTATTACAAATTCCCTCGAGTGATCCATTATTTTCCAAGGTGTTATTGCACAACGAGAGCACCAACTCATTACCAAACTTCCACTGGAATTCCATAACTTGTGGTAATCATAGGGATCTAGTTTCCTAACAATAGCCTTCTTCTCGAGCTTTCCATCTTCAATAGCCATCATCTCATCTATATCACACACATACAGCCATCATGAGATATCATCATAGAAATTTATTTTTTAATTTTCCAAATCTATTTCATATAGGAAATAAATTTTACCAAGCATGATATTTTTTCTCAAAGCATTTGGCTCTTGCAGCAGTAGGCATTGGTCTTCCTTATGGGCTTACACAATTTCCATATCCAAGACTATTTTTCATACATTTTTCTCAACTTTCATTAAACCAACAAATTGTTAGTATTCATGCACATTATCATCTCATTACAACATTTGCAATCAGTCCATGAAGTGATTTTGGAATTATATTACTCTAAAAATCCAATCACTTCCAACTATTATTCATATTAAATGGAATGAAACCATCATTCCTTGCATATGAATTATCTATCATACCAAGATTTTCATAATGAAATCAAGCATTACCAATAAACAAACTAATGTATCAATACCCATGGTTGCATCTACACAATGCATCCTTGCATATACTTTGGAATATTGCATAACAATTTCATGTATTCCACCATGGTGAGTTGGAAGGTCTAGACAACACCTCAACACATAATCCAAACTCTTCCCAATTACTTGTTTGATATTTTGGATACCTTCATCTTTAACCCCTACACAACACCAGGAATATAATCCTTTAGTTCTCTTTAGTGTTGGTAAATATGTTGTAGTCCAAACATCAATTATAACTAGGAAGACTAATTCAGCTCTTGTATAATGTTATGGCCCTTCCATATCCAACCACATCATGTTCTCACACATGGCTAGCTCTGTTGACAACCATTATTATAGTAGGAATATGTCTCCTGACTTGACTTGGTTATGATCTCATAACCCATCATAACATGGCATGCAATTAAATTTCATATAATTGGTTACAAGAATTACATAACATGTGTACAATCAAGGCCCTCTACATTTACACATGAATTCAAATACTTAATCTTAACTAAGGGAATTATTACCTCAATTCCTTCAACATTTATGCATTATAAGCAACCAAATGCATACTTGCATGGTTGTTATCAAATTATGTAATGCTACCTGATCAACTGATATGTTTTATAAGATCATAGGCTCCCTCCACCAACCTCTTGATCAACATTCATCCATCCTATTTGTCTTCATATAGATGGTTACCATAAGAAGTGGCATCATCATCATTTAAGCCATACTATAAAAAAAAATTATCGGATACACAATCCATCATTAGTCATATTCAAATATCATAGCATCATTATTTCTTATATAAAAAAAAACTATTGTCAGTCTACAAACATGCCACAAGCATGTTCAAGCATGTCCACATGCACAAATGCACATCAATATGCATTAATAATTCAATCTCATTATGATTACTTCATGCACATGCATTTTATCTTTATTGTATGCATCATGATCACTTCAATTATGCACTCTAGTGCATATATATTTTAGTTTCTTGTGCTTCATGTAGCTATCCTTGAATCCGTCGATATCCTTGTGGCCATGTGCACTATCATTTTTCTCATCTATGCACCACTATTTCTTGATCTGAACTTGTCCTAGCCAAGTTACACTTAGTCCTTTTTTTTTTATTTCTAGCCAATATTTCTTATTGGCCACTACCTCCACTTGGGAGATCAAGTTCTAATCTTACATTGTTGGAACCTTCCAACACATTGGAATGATGTACTTTATATCATTCCATCACCTTTTTAATAGAGTATTTTCAAACCATATGAACCATCAACATAATGGTATCCATTGGCATGATTTATAGCTTCCCATTAGCTTTCTCAAAAAAAACACTTTTATTTACTCCATCGAATAATTTCCTTTGAAGCCTTATACTGTCCACTTAGGACTAATCCTCTCCCATGAATTATTTGTATCTATACCTTGCTTCCACTACACACTTTAATAACATAAGTGACCTTCTTACTCTAAATCCTTTTAGATAAAAGTCGCTAATTTCCTAGATAGGAATTATTTTTTAGGCATTCTTAGGATTTCTCTCAAGGATGACTCACCCATCCCATGACGTACTCACCCTATCTAAGTTCCTTGTTTTTATTTTGTGGGAAGATCTTCATCCATCGTCACATTTATACCTTCATGGCTATGAAGTCTTACCTTTCCTTTATATTCCCATTAGTGACATTCTTCACCTATTGAGATTCATCTTTTTAAGTGAGAATATTTGTTGATTCTCCTTTGCAAGCCATTTAGACTCTGTAGAAGTTGAATACTAATTTGGCTCAACTCTTTCTAATCCCTTTACCCACTTTCAATTTTCTTCTTTGTAGATATGCAATTTCCTTTACAACTCTTTATTGTCTCAACCAACTCTACAATATTTTCCTTTCTTCCATGTCGTAACACCCTTGTTTCCCCCAATTTGTAAATATTATTATTATTGTGAACAAGACTATGGGCAAACCTGTCATGGGAATGTTGGAAAAACAATGAACCTTTCTATAGAAGTTAATGTATATATTTTATTATTAAAAAAAAATGAAATGTTGGCATGACTGTTGAAAGAGGGTTGCCAATATAGATCATGATGCATGAGAGGGGATGGTAAGGGGAACCAGTAATGGTTGAGATGACCCCTGCCAGGCCAGTACTTTGTTGGGAATAAATTGCTCAAACCCAGAACAGTCTTCTGGCCCAGAAAATTTAATTACCAGTCAGGATGGTAGTTGGGAAGTCATCCTCAAGAGTCAATGAGGATATGTGTAGAGAAACCATCTGGAAACTTTCAGAACTGACCCACAAAATCTTGTTGGGAAAGGAAAGAAAAGTAAGGAAAAGTAATGGGCAGAGGGCAGAAAAAAAAAAAGAGAGAGAGAAGATGCACATAAATGGGTTTGAGGACCATTCCTGAAGAAGGAGAGCGTGTGAGACTCTGGTTCTAAAGAGAACTGAGAAAATAAGTTGTTACGGGTTCAGGAGCGCTTGGACAGTCTTTTCTAATCAAGTTGATAAATGAAGCTACGGTGATTGAGTGAGCGATCACAATAGGATCCCTTGCTTCTTGGATAGAAAACTAGACTATCAGGTTCTTGTGGGAAAAGGAGAGTAACCTTTGTCCCTTGTTGTTGTTGAGAAAAAACATAATATCTCTCATGGCATCATGATCTAGCTAAGGGGTGGACAGTTGATGAATACTCCAAGAGCAACGGTGTTTATGGTTGGGTGGAAAAGGGCATCCCTTTCAGCAGTTGCTAACTAATTTCAAATTTCAAATAAGTGTGACCTTGAGTTTCATGTTGTCTTGATTGTTTTGTTGTAATATATATTTTCTTGAGCTATATGATGTAAAAATATTTTATCTTGTTTGAATGGTAGAATTTGTGGCTCTAATGGCCTAGCAGCCTGGAAAAATTTGAAGTAAAACTTGAATATCTTGTTTTGTAAATGGTTTTATGCCTACCTCTGTTTAGAAAAGGAGAACTGTTAATAATGGGTTTTAGATGAATTTGGGGCATGAGACTTTAACCTATGTGTCGGTTGGAAAACCCTCAAAGGGATTTCCCAAGGATCAATTTTAAAAATATAGAGTCGGGACCAACTCTACGGGACTGCTCTGGTCTTGGTGATCCCTCAAAATTACCTTTTCTCATGTTAAATAATTCGAGCTCTATAGATGAAGGGTGTTTCCTTTAAACCATTCTTCTGAGTGATCACAAACTCAATTCCCGGGGCTTAACCAAATCTTGGATAAGATTTAAGAGTGTATCCCTCGAGGGCTTGTCAAAATTCCACAAGACCAGGACCCTGGAACCCTTTGCTACACTCGAAAGGATATAAGCCTTTAAGGCTTCGGGACTTCAAATTTCATGGGCTTCGATATGTTGGAACCTCACAACATTCATTCCTATCAAAGAACACCCGAAACAGTTATCAGACTCTTTGACTGACAATTGGCAGCTTCTTACCTTATCATGGGATCCTCCTTATCATTAAACACTTACCAACTTATAACCACGAGGACTCTCCTCACCATTGATCATGATAATAGTTCAATGGGGTGATCCTCATCTTCGTCCTCTTATGGATCCAATGATGGAGGCAATACCCGAATTATCTACTTGACCAGACAGCTGGCGGGATTTCATGATTTCACGACTTTGTGACTCATGTGATTCCCCACTTTTCAACTTATCTGGAGTATTATCGGCCAAAGTGGTTACGAGGTAGTGACTATCATTTCGTGTCAGTTTATACTTCCAATTATTCTATCCTTCCACTGCTCTCGATCGAATGGTCAAGAAATATCCTAAAGGATATTAGATCAACGGTTCTTGGAATTTCGGGATTATGGCCTTTGAGATTTCAGGAGTTTGAAGTAGAGAATAACCTGGGCTATGTCCCGAAGTCTGGAGATTAAATAATTAATGGGATTAAATAAATACATTGATTAGCCTTAAGTTATTTTCGTAAGTATGTGTGTGGGACCCTTTTCATGAATCTAGAACTTCCGAACTTCGGGACTCCAGGGCTCCAGAAGATTCAAGGATATAGGAGGGTGTGGTAAATGTTGAAGCGTCAAAGTTCCCTAGTTGTATTGTCCAACTCTAATTGAACGGGTCCACGTACGCTATGGTGATGTGGCAAGCCTGGATAGTTCCACATGGCATTGTGGGATTATTCGCAAGTTAAGTGTGGGACCCCCGCCCCTTATCAAGTCTAAACCATGTGTTAAGTGAGGATAAATATCAATCTTCAGACCTAAGGGTGGATAGAAATCCACCATAGACCCTGGACTGGAAAGGGACTTCGGGACTTTGGGTATTCGAGGAAGTTTTGGACCTGCATAAGAATTGTTGAAGGGTCACAGGCCTAATATCCATGAAGACCTGGGGAGATATTCCATGTAACCCCTCCTTCTGCAGCCTCGTCATTGCCAAAGAATGATGACATGGATCATGATAGTTCCATGATGGACAACATGAGAGAAGCAATGCCACATGGAAAAGGGGGTGGCCATTAGCCAATGACACCCTAAAAACTTTAGAAATCCATAAATTTCAAACCAGAACTCGGTTTTGGACAAGGGTATAGTTGTTGGAAAGCTCTCAATGAGCAAAAGGCGATGGCATCCTCATTTGAGGAATTCACGAAGATGTAAGAAAATGAAAAATTTATACCCCCATCCCTTAAAATCATACTTAGGGGGTCGAGTGTGTGACAGAATGGTATCAGAGCGGGCAACAACACTTGGCCTGCTTAGTCTCATGAAAGAGTGGAATAAATTCTAATAGAAAAGATTTAAGGGGTAGGGCACCCTACCCTAACCATTTGTAAAATATTCTCTAAGATTTACTACTGAAAAGAGTGAGACTTTATGTTGTTTCTACATGTTTTTAAATTTGAGTTGCATATTGTTGTTACATGTTCAATAATGAAGCTAAGTTTACGTTACAAAAATTGCATGTGTTGTTCATAAAATTGAGTACAACTAACTAACAGAAAATGTTGTTATCAGCACTCAAGAAGTTAATGGACAATAAGGAAAAACCACAACTTGAATAATTGGTAACACATCGTGAGTTGGGAGAAATCTCCCACAATAGAGAAGAAGAATCTGATGAGTGGAGGGTGGTGGAAACCCCTCGGGATTTAGCTGAAACTGTAAGAATCCTTATGAAAAAATTGCAAAGTTGTAAGGCAGACAATGAGAGGTTGATAAAATAGCAGGAGAAACAAACTGAAATTAATGCAGTCGTGTTGCAAAGCCTATCAGACATACAGAGGAAGCTACAACATGGACCAATGGCCAATAATGTGGATGGACATAATACTAAGAAAAAACAAAGTCCACCTGAGATACAAAAGCATGGCCCTGAAAATAGCAACACGAGAAGAATCACCTCCAAGCAGGCCCGACCTGGAGCCACGAAGCATGCTAACTGTTAGCACTATGAATCACCCTCAGATTGCATAGAAGGTAAGCCCAGTACCCATCAGGTTATGTGTAAATGTAAATGAGTTTTAAATAGGTCAAATGGATAAGACTCGAGATAATAATGTTCTAACTCAGAAAATTGGGCTAGCATGCACAAGCAATTGAGGTCTTGATCAACTTCAGTCAATAAGTGGGAGTAAAGTTGAATAGAGAGAAGACTTTGGTGAGGAAAATGTAGAGGTATGTTATGGGCATCAGGTCTTCAAGTAGCCTAAGGAGGAAAAATTCAAATACAAGATCTTCTTGAATTCAAAGTTTAAGGAAACTGAAGAACATCATAACAATACTATAATCAAACATTCATCATAATATCACTACAACAATCCATGTGAATCATTCAATCATGAATACTTCAATATCAGAGGCAAATAAGCTGGAGTAAGAAAGTCGACTTATATTAATCATGAAGTCTCAAATCAAGTACATAACCAGTTAACCAGTAGCTTCATCAAAATATTACAAAATAAGGGAGCCTAGATCAACCATTCGAACCTACTAAAGCATTTGGACTATCTATTTATAATAAAAAGGGAAGGCAACAGCTGGAGGTGTGAGTTGGCCTTCCTCCCATGAAATTCTCCAAATAGTTACTTCCTTTAACAACTAAGCTAACAACTGTGCTATAAAAAAGGAAAATATTGGCCATTGATCCAACCAACTTTAAAACTAACTTGATCTTCTTTGATGCGCATCTTCTTGCATGCCAAGTCCCCTACAGAGGCTTGTAAACTATCATCATGCTGCCACCTACCATCTTGTCCATTCTCCACATCATCATCCACTCACAAGGATGATAACTCGAACCCCTTGATTTCATGTCCATGTTGGTAGCATCATTTGGTAGCGCTCTGAGTAGCGAACTTGTGTAGCGCCTCCACAAAACTCTCTACAATTCTGTAGTGAAACCTCCAAAATAGGCATGCAGAATGGGTAGCGTCGAGCATGTATGTCTTTGTGCATAATTTGGCCTATGTTAAAATTTTGGTAGCGCATGCTTGTGTAATTCACTCTCTGTGTGAATTTTGGTAACGCCTTCCTGTGTATCTGCATGCAATTTCGTAGCACCGTCATTTTCACTACTTAACAGATTTGGTAGTACCCCGGGTAGTTAGCAGCGCCATCACTACACCAGTCTTAGGAAATTAGGTAGCAGACTGATAGTATATGTGATTTAGACAATTCTATAGCATATATGAGATTAACTCTTTGCAAAACACCAAAAATGTTGAGCAGTATGCATTAGAAGCCTGTAAAGCCTGTATAGGTGTAAAAAAGTAATATTTCCTCAATCAATTATCCTTGCAAATAGGGGCCATTCTCAAAAATGGAGCTCACATTTCACCAATGACTTCATCAACCTAACACTCCTTCTTATGTAAGGAGGACTTCCCTATGGCACATCAACATGCTTCCCTTTAGTAGTAACAGGCTTCTTCACTGGAGCTATGCTTTTCTTGGCTACTGGTTTCTCCTTTTCAATAGTAGCTTCAACCAACACATTCAAGTTTCTTTGAGCCATCTCATCCTTGAATTTTTGCAACTCTTCTTTGAGCTTGTTGTTCTGAAACTGAAAGTATTTGTTTTGCCTATAAATGTTCTTGAGTTGCCTATGGAGAGGATGGGCTCTTCTTGCTGCAAATATTGCTAAATCAAGAGTGTGGTTGTAACCATCCATGAGCTCTTTCATCTTAATCCTTTCAGATAGGGCTTCAAATTTCAGACAAGCCACCTCCTTCCTAGCTTCCCTGAGTTGTTTAATCAATCTTTTGAAGGTCTGGTTGCTAGGTGGAGTATTTATGTGGACAGTCTTAATAGTGTAACACATTGTTTCCCCCAGTTTGTAAATATAACTATATGGGCCAAGGAACTATGGAAAACTTAAAAGTGTGAATATTTGATTTGATGGACCTTATGTAGAAGGTCGATGAATGTAAATTTTGTTATTTTGATGGACCTTGTTATTTTATTTTGATGGACCTTGTGTTGCATGACTGTTGAAAGAGGGGATGTGCTAAGAAATACCATGAAATGTTGTGAAAGGTGGTGGAGGGGACCAGGAATGGTTGTGTTAACCTCCACCGAACCAGTACCATGTTGGAATTAATTTTCTTAGATCAGAACAACCCCCTGACCTAGGAATGAATTACAATCAGGCTGGTAGGTGGGAAGGCCTCCTTAAGAATTAATGAGGGGATGGGGCAAATCGCTCATCCATAAGTCTTCCATACCTGACCACAGACTGGAAATTTGAGCCACACGCAATCTTGCGGAAAAAGGCAAGAAAGGGAGTGTGGTGGAAAGGGGGATAGTTGCGAAGAAAAAAATGCAGAGACGAGAAAGGAAACTCTCAGGTATGAGGAAGGACTGAAGGAGGAAAAGTGAGTTCTGATCACAGAAATTAGAGATTCAATCAAGAGAAGGAGAGTAACCTTCATCCTTAACTATTTTTCTGTATTGGGAGAAGGAGAGTAACCTTTGTCCCTAACTTTCATTGAGATGGAAGTAAGAGATTGAATCTCAAAGAATCATGGCTTAAGCTTGGGGGTGGCTAGTGATAAATCCATTGGGAGTGACGGAGACTATGGTTGGGTGGAAACGAGCACCCCTTTCAGTAGTTGCATCACACTCTATGGTTCTGATAAGTGTTTTCTTGCCTTATGTTTTGAATTGTAAATAATGGATGCATGTGAGTATTTACATGTCTATAAAGGTTTATTTCTCTGTATTAAATGATTAAGTTATGAATATGCGTTTGTTTCCTTGAGAACCTATAATTCTTCTTGGATTTACATATGCCCCAGTTTAATCACTCGAAGGCACTTTCCCCAGTAATTTACATCGTCGTTCCGGAGTCGAAGCAAGCCTCTAGGCATATTTACTGATTTGGTAACCTCACAAGCTACCTTGCCTTGATTCAGAGCTCAAAGCTCTGTGAGTCAGGAAGGTGTTCCCTTCAAACCAATAGTCCAGGAGACTCTGAACTTGCGCTTATTTCCTTAACCAAAAACCCGACTAAGAGCAGGGATCATAGCCCCAAAGTTTTATGAAGATCCACGTGACCTGGGTCTAGGAACTTTGGAGCTCGAGGCTCTGAGATGTCAAGTTCTACGACGGTCAATTTAAACCTCACAATTGATATGCATCATCGATCTATGAATGAATATTGAGGGTGGGGAGTCACTGCAGAGCGTGAAGGTGAAAATAGTGGATGCGCTAGTTCACGGCCCACAATTCACCCTTGTCGTTGATCTTGACGGGCTGGAGGATCAACGATCACGGTTAGACTACAATCAAGCGAGCACTTTCCATATTGCGGAGGTCAAAGTCCCTAGTAATGAACCCCCATGTTGGGACCCCTCAATTCCTGTGAACCGTCGATCATCGCTGACCTTCGATCTGAGTTTGAAGTGATCCTTGAAATGCAAGGAGTGCGTGGGACGAAAAAAAACCTTCAAAGAGATCAATCTCATAAGGGATAGCACTTATCATAAGTGTTGACGAGATCCAAGAGTAGGACTCATAAGAGGAGCAAAGGTTTAAAACCTTTGAATATTGATAGGAGTGATAATGGTCGTTGGATCACAGTGAAAAGGATTGACAGCCGTCGGATCTGAGGAAGGTGCACGAGTCTTAACATTCGCACGCACAGGAGAGAGAACCTTTCAATATTTGAGACTCGAATCTTACGAAGCCCAAAGAGTCATAAACCTGAAGTAGAATCTCAGTCGTTCAATTGCAGGAATAGATCTGAGACGTCAGATTGTTCAGGGTAAACTTCAAGCGTCGGATCACCAGAGAGGGTCTGAACCGTCAGATACTGTGAGTCCGGGAGGAGGCAAGTTTAAAACTTGAGATTCCTGAAGCACAGAAAGCCGAAGGGCCGAAGAAAATCTAGACTATTGGATCCAGGAGGACATGTGTCGACAGGTCAGAAGATCCAGAGGAAAGCGAGGGTCGAAGTGTCAAAACACCCAAAGCCCGAAGAGTCATGAGTCGTCGATTGGCACGGGGACACTTATCAACAAATCGAGAGCTCCAGGAAGATTGTAGTGGGGTTTCAATTTGAGAACTGAGATTTCCAAACCCCGAAGGCCCGAAGACCCGAAGTGAACTTGGACCGACAGATCTAAGGGAGATGTGGCGTGAATCCGTGAACTCCAGGTAAAGTCCCAAAGTGATTCATAGCTGTTGGATTCAGAGGACACGTGGCGCAAATCCTGAACTCCGAGTAAAGACCTGAAGTGATTCATAGTCGTTGGATTCGGAGGACACGTGGCGCAAATCCGTGAACTTCGGGTAAAGTCCCGAAGTGATTCATAGTCGTTGGATTCGGAGGACATGTGGCACAAATATCTGAGCTCCGGGTGAATACCTGAAGTAATCCTCGATCGTCATATCAAGACGACACGCATCAGAGGATTGTAGCCTTCAGATAAAAGTCATTGGGAAAAAGGTTTGAGATTTGAGATCTCAGAAGTCCGAAACCCGAAAGAGATCTTGACCATTGAACGAGAAGAGGGTTGGAGGACTGTTGATTTGGGTTAAATGGTCAAACACCCGAAGTGGAAGCAAGACCGTTGATCAAGGAGGATAGGTATCTATAGATCGTCAACTCTGAAAGTTTGAAGTACGGAAGAAGTAGGGTTTGAGATTTCAAAACCCCGAAGTTCGGAATTGTAAAGAGATCACAGTTGTTGATATAGGAGGGACAGATCTGGTCCATATATTTGAGAGGCGCAAATCTGAAACGTTGATTCAGACAGTATCGTCAAGATCATGAGATCAACGATCCCATAGCATTGCGGGTACAAGAGTTGCGCGAAGTTTAAAATATCGAGGGTGGGCTGCAATTCAAACCGTGGTTTCGTCAGGAGGACGCGTGGAGACTTGAGGAGGATTGCGGGCCCAAAAGTAGTTTTACCCCAAAGTGCTTGTGGTCACGCCCGCAATCGCATGGTCATCGCCAAGGTCATATCTGAGGAGAGGCCAAGAGAAAAGGGGCTAATGCCAACTCCGAGACTTCACTGAAGCGCGAAGGAGAAGGTTACGGGCATCATAAGACCTGCAACAAAGGCTTGAAGGGCATGTGTCTGATTTAGAGGTGAGACTATCATGGTCTCAAAGTCTCGTTTGATTTAGACTCAGAGAATCTTGACTGGAGGCTCGGGCTGAGTCCTGGACTTTCCAAATTAGAACCCGTAGAGAGAAAGAGAATTTGTTCCTGTAAGGAGGACAAAATTTTTCCTTTTTTTTTTTTTTTTCTTTGCCCAGTCATGGGTGTGTTACAAATTGGTATCAGAGCATGGTTACAACACTTTGCCTACTTGGGCTTACGGACGAGTCACTTAAAAAATATGTTTGGAGTACTTTTAAAAGAGTGACACCCTACCTTACCTCTTTCTTAAAAAGTCTGGTTAAAAATGTTATTAAAGAAAAGAATGAAACTTTCTACTGTGTGTATGCATTTAAGAAATTGAACCGTGTAGTGTTCATGAACTAATAAATTGTTAGCTAACAATAAGTGTTTTTGTCAACACTCAAGTAGTCAGTAAATCATGGGAAAACTCCAAGACTAAAGAATGGTGACATGTCATGAAGTGGGGGATGGCTCTCACAATAGAGACGAAGAATCTGAGGAAAGGAGGGCAGTGGAAACCCCTCCAAATCTGGTTGAAACTGTAAGGATCCTCGAGGCCGAATTATAGAGTTGCAAGGCTAACAAAGAGAGATTGATAAAGGAGCAAGAAAAATAGACAGAAATTAACATGGTCTTACTGCAGAGCTTATCCGACATACAAAGGCAACTACAGCATGAACCCGCAACCAGTCATGTGAACCGACGACATAAGAAGAGAATTCAAAGTCCACCTGAGATCTGAAAACATGACTCCATAAGTGACCAAACTGGGAAAAGTACCTTGAAGAAGGCCCAACCTAGAGGCAAGGGACACTCCTCGGTGGAGTCCTATGGAAAGGAAGCCGGTAACTCCGAAGGATCTTCTAGTAGTAGATCTAGATCACATTCTTGAAGGAAAGGAAAGAAGCGGAAGCATTCCAAAAATCATGATCCTAAAGAATTCAAGAAAGCCAAACCACCCTCTTTTGATGGAGAGATTAAGAAGGGAGAAGAGGTTGAAGCCTGGCTGCTTGGTTTAAAGAAATACTTTAGAGTCCATGACTACTCTGAAAACTTGAAGGCTCGAATAGCCATCTTCAACTTGAATGGGAAGGCTTCCATTTGGTGGGAAGACCTTAGGAATGTGAAAGGAGTCCATGAGAAGGACTTGTCATGGAAACAGTTCGAGAAATACTTCAAGAAGCAGTATCTGTCATAGAAATACATGGAAGGGAAGACTAAGGAGTTCTATGAACTCGGGCTGGGGAAGCTCACCATAGACGAATTTGTCAATAAATTTCTTGAACTACTAAGGTATGTACCTTACATAAAAGATGAAAAGGTAAAAATGAAATGGTTCATTAGTGGGTTACCTTAGACCTACCAGGATAGGATTGAGTTCGACGAACCAAAGACTTTAGAAGAAACTATACGGAAGGTGAGGTATTGTTATGAACAGTTTGGGAGTAAGACAAGACCTCACGAGGACTGGAAGACTAGGAGTAGTTCAAGATTCCAGAAGAAAGGGTTTAAATCCTCAAGATTCAAGAAATATGGAAAAGATTCTAGAAGGAGCCTTTCTATTAGAAGTGCATATCAGCAAAATTTCCCCTCTCAAAGTGGAAATAAACCTTTTAATACAACCCCAGGGAAGACTGATAACCTAAAGAAGGAACCCTTAAAATGTTGGGGTTATGGAGAAGATCATCGATTGAGCGACTGCCCACATAGACAACAGAACAATAAGAGGGTCTACAATATCCAAGAATCTACCACCATCAATGATGTGGCTAGGAGCATGTCGTGAATCTATGCAACCTTGGAAAATAATCAAGTCGACCACCAAGCTTCAGTAGTGGAGTTGGAATGTATGATCGCCAACCATCTAGTTTCTATTGTAATTGACCCGGGTTCTAATTTGATTTATGTGGCCCCTCAGACTATTGATAAGTGTAAATTGCAACCAATTAGACATGTTAAACCGTGGTTGGTGAAATAAGCCACTGGGACAAAAAGAAAAGTGGCAGCGGTCATACCAGCCTGTCAATTCATCATGGGTGGATTGCCCACCCAAGCGACCCTTAACGTACTTCCCCTGAGATATTATGAATTTTTGATTGGTATGGATTATTTGGTTGCTTACAAAACTAAATTGGATTGTTATCATAAAACTTTAGAATGTGTAAATGAAGAAGGAAGAAAGACAACCCTCCAAGGGATTCAGAAGCCTATCTCAGTGAGGCAAATATCATCCCTTCAAATGAAATAGTATTATAGAAAGGAGTGTTTCCTATATTCCATACAGGTATTGGAATCTATTGAGGATGACAAACCAAACCTAGAGGACCATCCCATATTAAGAGAATGCAAGGATGTATTCCCAGAAGAAGTACCAGGTCTACCTTCGAGAAGGGATATTGACTTCTCGATAGAACTTACACTGGGAGCGGTACCAGCATCCAGAATTCCATACAAAATGAGCATGCTAGAGCTGGTTGATCTCAAGCTACAGCTAAAGGAGATGATGGACAAAGGCTACATCCGAACCAGTGTATCTTCATTGGGAGCGCCTGTCCTATTTGTGAAAAATAAAGATGGCACACTCCGACTGTGCATAGATTACAGACAACTCAATAAGCAACCATAAAGAAAAATTACCCCTTACCAAGAATCGATGACCTGTTCGACCAATTGGGAGGTGCATCCATATTCTCGAAGATCAACCTAAGGTCTGGCTACCATCAAGTCTGTATTAAGGATGAAGACATCCACAAAACAACCTTCAGGACGAGGTATGGTCACTATGAATTCGTGGTGGTGTCATTTGGGTTAACCAATGCCCCTGCCACTTTTATATGCTTGATGAATAATGTACTCAGAAAAATTCTAGACAAATTTGTATTGGTTTTCATTGTTGATATCCTAATCTACTCCAAGAACAGGGAGGAGCATGAAGAACATCTTATACTCGTACTTCAAGTACTAAGAGAGCATCAACTCTACGCTAAGTTTAGCAAGTGCGGCTTATTTCAGAAGCAAGTCCATTACCTAGGCCATGTCATTTCTAAGGAAGGAGTGGTAGAAGACCCCAACAAGATCAGATCTATTATGGAATGGCCTATCCCGAAGGATGTATCCGATATTAGATCAGCAAGTCCATTACCTAGGCCATGTCATTTCTAAGGAAGGAGTGGTAGTAGACCCCGACAAGATCAGATTTATTATGGAATGGCCTACCCCAAAGGATGTTACTGATATTAGATCCTTCATGGGCTTAGCAGGATACTATAGAAGGTTCATGAAAGGGTTTTCCAAGATTGGTTGTCCAATCACTTCCTTTCATAAAAAGGGGATTAAATTCATTTGGACATCGAAATGTGAAGAAATATTTTAAGAACTAAAATACCTCCTGACCCATGCACCTGTGCTAAATATTGCAGACTCCGATAATGATTTCCTTGTGTGTACAGATGCCTACAAGGAAGGACTCGGAGGAGTCCTTATGCAAGAGGGACATGTAATTTGCTACGCGTCCAGGAAATTAAATGAGCATGAGATCAATTATGTGACCCATGACCTAGAATTGGCTGCCATAGTACATGCTTTAAAAATGTGGAGGCACTACCTCCTGGGTAGAATATTTGTGCTTATGACAAGTCATTGTGGATTGAGACACCTGTTTGATCAACCAAAACTCAATGTCAGGCAAGCTAGGTGGATGGCTCTCCTAAGTGAATTTGATTTCAAAATCAAACACATAAAAGGAAAGGAAAATAGGGTGGTTGATTCCCTTAGAAGGAGTATAAAAACGATTCATCCAGTAGCAGTAAGCACCTGTGAAATGGATGTCAGGGAAAGATTCAGAAATGCACAAGAGACAAATGCATTCTTCAAGACCGTGACCTCATACCTAAGACAAGAGCATACAGGGATGAAGTATGAAGGCTACCAGATGCTCAAGGAAGGGTTGTTGACTTACAGAAACAGATTGTATATTCCAAACTGTGACGACTTGAAGAGGTTCATAATGGATGAACTACATAAGAGACCATATACTGGTCGCCCAAGATATCAGAAGATGATCACAGCCACTAGGAAACAATTCTATTGGTCTGGGTTGAAGAAAGACACTTGTCAACAGATTGAGAGCTCCAGGAAGATTGTAGTGGGGTTTCAATTTGAGAACTCAGATTTTCGAACCCTAAAGGCCTGAAGACCCAAAGTGAACCTGGACTGACAGATCTAAGGGAGACGTGACATGAATCCATGAACTCTTGGTAAATTCCTGAAGTGATTCATAGTCGTTGGATTCAGAGGACACGTGGCGCAAATCCCAAAACTCCAGGTAAAGTCCCAAAGTGATTCATAGCCATTGGATTCGAAGGACACGTGGTGCAAATCCGTGAAATCCGGGTAAAATCCTGAAGTGATTCATAACCATTGGATTTGGAGAACACGTGGTGCAAATCTGTGAGCTCTGGGTGAAGACCCGAAGTAATCCTTGATTGTTAGATCAGGAGGAAGCGCGTCAGAGGATTGTAGCCTTCAGATAAAATTCATTGGGGAAAAGGCTTGAGATTTGAGATCTCGGAAGTCCGAAACCCGAAGGAGATCTCGACCGTCGATCAAGAAGAGGGTTGGAGGACCGTTGATTTGGGTTAAATGGTTAAACACCCGAAGTGGAAGCAAGACCATTGATCAAGTAGAACAGGTGTCTGCAGATCGTCAGCTCCGCAATTTTGAAGTATGGAAGAAGCAAGGTTTGAGATTTCAAAACCTTGAAGTCCAGAATTGCAAAGAGATCACAATCGTTGATATATGAGGGACAGATCTGGTCCGTAGATTTGAGAGGCGCAGATCTGAACCATCGATTCATACAGTATCGTCAAGATTGCGAGATCAACGATCCTGAAGCATTGCGGGGACAAGAGTTGCGCGAAGTTTAAAATATCAAGGGCGGGCCACAATTCAAACTGTGGTTTCTTCAGGAGGACATGTGGATACTTGAGGAGGATTGTGCGCCCAAAATTAGTTTGACCCCAAACCACTTGTGGTCGCACCCGTAATCGTGTGGTCATCACCAAGGTCATATCTGAGGAGAGGCCAAGAGAAAAGGGGCTAACGAAAACTCCGAGACTTCGCTTAAGCACAAAGGATAAGGTCACGGGCATCATAAGGCCTGCAACAGAGGCCGAAACGACCTATGTATGATTTAGAGGTGAGACTATCATGGTCTCAAAGTCTCATTTGATTTAGACTCAGAGAATCCTGACCGAAGGCTCGGGTTGAGTCCTAGACTTTCCAAATTAGAAACCGTAGAGAGAAAGAGAATTTGTTCCTGTAAGGAGGACAAAATTTTTCCTTTTTTTTGTTTTTGCTTTGCCCCATCGTGGGTGTGTTAGAAACAGGCTTCTTCATGGATTCATCTTCCTGCTACACAGGGACTACCTCTTCCATCTCAACATGCTTCTTCATGGATTCATCTTCCTGTTGCACAGGGACTACCTCTTCCATCTCAACAGGATTCTCAATGCCTTTTCCCTTATCTCTCTTCTTCTTTAGAATGGAAACCTTTGGTAGGAATTGTTCTTCAATAACCCCTTTGAGAGTTGATGACCTTGTGAAAGTATTTCTTACCTTTGTGCTAGTTGTTGAAGAAGATGAAGAGAAGTGTAGTTTCCTTCCTTTCTTAGTTGTGGCTTTAGTAGAGGAAGGGACCTCTTCTAATTATGGTGTAGGAGGGGGTGAAAGGTATCTCTGTGGAGAATGGTAGGCCTCCCTCTTTGTTTCTGCAACTTCCTTAATGACCTCCTGGTCTTGCGCAGGGGCATTACTCTCTTTTTTCTTGCTGACTCTTGTTGGAGTAGTACTAGTGGATGGCAAAGGACTTGGTATCTTTGACTGAGGAGTAGCTGCTATGTCTAACTTCATGTGAGCAGAAGCAATGAATTGTTCCCATGAGATGTTCCTCTTTCTCATCTCTTCAGAAACCAACATTCTAATCAACCCAGAATGAAAAATACTAGTATCCACAGCCTTTGATTTGGATTGCACTCTATCTGACATTTTCCCTATGCTTCTCAACAAATAGAAAGGAATTTTATCTTCATCTTTGCCAGTAAAATGCAACAGAAGCCTTATATGGCATTGGTATAGTGTATTAAACATCCCTTCACATGTGAAGTACCTTTGGATGATCTTCAACATCTTATCAAACTCTTCAACTAGATGACTTATTGGTACCCCTTTGGACAGGTTTTCATTTTGATACTCTGGCTTAAGGGAGTATTTTGAAAAGGCTGCATTCAAGGCCATGGATTTAAACCATTTCTCTCCTATAATAGGAATCCCTGTGGCTACTGAAATGGAGGTTTCAGACACCTCAAACTCTAGGTCTCCTACCTTAGTCTTCAGGCCATCAAAATGTGAGGCAAATTTCCTTACCACCTCAGGATGACCCCTTTGCATGTTTTGACAGAAAGCAAGGAAACCCACCCTTTGAAAAACTTATCTAGCCATGGGCTCTACCTCAAACAAATGCATATATGCAGGCTCAGTTCTAACCACAACACCTCCCTTGTGTGATTTCTTCTTCTGAGGTGTCTCCATAGTTTAGGATGAAAGTCAAAATCTATGGCACAGTGATGGCTAGGAAAACAAAGGCTGCAGACTTAAATAAGGAATTGATAGTGAACATTGGCTTAGGAAGACAATGGCTACAAATTTTCCTCCCTTTGAGTGTTTACGTATCTTAAAGAAGAGAAATAATAATCTAAAGGAGGGTATCACTGCGATAATCTGTGAAAACTGGCTAAACACACTCCAATTCAAATGGTAGAGGAAGCAGGGGAAAAGGCAGCATAGTTCAACAATGATTTTAGGTAGCACAACGCACATACAAGAGGT
Source organism: Picea sitchensis (assembly GCA_010110895.2). Lineage (NCBI taxonomy): Eukaryota > Viridiplantae > Streptophyta > Pinopsida > Pinales > Pinaceae > Picea > Picea sitchensis. Next base: position 54,032 of record SNQJ01S0057672.1, on the reverse strand, counting down.
GAATTTTTCTTGGGTATTCAAAACTCAGGAGCAAGGTAAATGGATGTATTACAAATGAAAACTAGGGGATGGTGACTGCAGGTTTGGGTGAAAGAAAGACTGATAGGAAAGTGTGAGGGAAAATACCTCCTCCAATTCTGTAGGCACGATTGCTACCAAAACTCCAAGCGATAATTACTCCTTGAAATTGATATGCAGATGAGGGAAACCATGGGATACCTAGAGAATGATGATAACTTGGAGTTCAACGAATTTTTAGGAGAGTATCACGAGCAAATCGGCCTCTAAATCCACCTCAACATATGATCTTGTAGCGCCACTGCCAACTGGTCCGAACTGGTAGTTTTTGCAGCACAGAGTTTTGAACTTTTAAAATTTTAAAACCATTAGAAAGATCATAAAGATTGAATCCTCGAAGGCATATTTTAAATAACCATGATGATGAAAACAAGGCATACATGACATCAGTGCTATAATAACAAATCATGGTAAAGGATGAAGGACAAGGAGTGCGCTAAAGAAACTACTAGTGAGTTGGCAGCGCTCCATTTTCAAAAAGTTGATTTCACCATTATAAGAGGACAAAGGGACATCATGGAAAGGATATGAATGTATGAGTTAGGAGAGTGACACGTCAAGTCAAGTGAGTCATGGGATGAGTTAGGCTTAGTTTCAAGTCATGAAGTGGGTCAAAACATAAACCAAGAAAAATGAACCTAGGCCAAAAATTTATATGAGGATCAAAACTTGAGTCATGACTTAAGCCTTCACTTATTCAAGGTAACCTAAGTAAATCAAACCTTTAAGAAACAAATCAAAATTAAAAAAATATAATGGCTTAAAAAAAATTAAAACTAAGGGCTACTTAGTGTGATAACATTGGCTCCACAGGGGATGGCATGCTCCCTGCGAGCTACCAAGAACAAGTAGTTTCAATGCCTTATCCTAGGGCTATGGGGTCACTTATTAAAACAAAAATAAAAGAAAAATGATATTTACAATAGCATGGAAAGCCACTCATGGCTCAAGCAAAGTACTTTTTTATAAATTTTCCATTGACAAGGCCACCAAAAACTTCTACATCCTCCAAATTCCGCAACTTGTAAGTGTTATTCGAAAATACCTCAGACATTTTGAAGGGACCAATCCACAAGGCTTCAAATTTATCGTGCTTGCCTTTGTCTTGCTTTGGTGCATCCCACTTGAGCACTAAATCTCCCAGTTGGAAATCCTCTTTGTTTACCTTCCTTTCGAAGGCCTGCTTCATCCTCTGTTGATGGTCATGTGCTTTATCCAGTAGCTTCCCCTGAGTCTATTGCACTTCTACCAGTTGTTGTATTCTTCTGATCATATCATCAGGATCCCCTTGGTAGTCTTGGAAGAATTTTGCCACAGGCAAGGCAAGTTGAGAAGGAAATATGGCTTCAACTCCATACACAAGATGGAAAGGAGAGACACCCGAATATCTCTTCATTGTCACTCTATCAGCCCACAAAGAAAATTTGAACTTTGAATCCCATCCTTTCTTCTTGTCCTCTAACAGTATCTTGAAAATATTTATAAGGATTTTGTTAGAGGACTCTGTCAGTCCATTCCCTTGGGGATAGTAAGGAGTAGAGTGAATCAAATAGATTCCAAACTGTTCACAAAACTGGATCAATGGTTCAACCTTGAAAGAAGCAGCATTATCAGTGACAATTCTATTCGGACAACCAAACCTCACCATAATATCCTCAATAAATCCAAAGATCACCTTGTGGGAAGCATTCCTTGTAGGGATGGCTTCTATCCACTTAGTAAAGTAATTTGTGGCAGTCAAGATCCACCTATGTTGACCACTAGAAGCGGGATGAATTTCCCCAATAAAATCTAGGCCCCACTGCTGAAAGGGTCCTAAAGCTACCAAAGGGTTCAATGGAAAAGACTCGAATTGTTGCTTTCCAGAGAATTTCTAACACTTGACACAAGCTCTGATTTTTGCACAAACATCAGTGAATAGACTAGGCCAGAAGTACCTAGCCCTGAGAATCTTATATGCAGTGGTTCTCCAAAAGTGATGCCCCCCACATAAACTGTCATGAAAATCAGATCGACGTAAAAATTTTGCTTTCCCTTGCAAACTTTGGAGTTGGCGCAATGTAGAAGGAGGAGGCAGATTGAGAATATCTTCAACCTTCAGAGGGTCCACCCTGATCCCATGTGTAGAAATGATAAAACCAAGAATTCGCCTGGACGCCACACACAAAAACGCATTTATGTGGATTCAAGCGTATTCGATAATAACGACAACATAGGAAAATGGCCCATAAATGTGTCGGGTGATCTTGACGACACACGGAATGCACCGGTAAATCATCTAGGTAAGGTTGTACAATGTGCTTAATGTCATGAAAAGCGTAAGACATAGCGCGTTGAAAAGTCGCACCAGCATTATTGATACCAAAAGGTAGTTTCCGATATGTGAAGGTTCCCCAAGGGCAGATAAAAGCAGTTTTATGTTGATCCGTAGGTAGAATATTGATTTGATTATAGCCAGAGAAACCATCCATTAAAGATAATATTTCACTCCCGACACAGTCATCAATGATCTAGTCAACGAAAGGGGTTGGATAATTGTCTTTGGGACAAGATTTGTTGATATCCCTATAATCTACACAAACACAAATCGTGCCTTGTTTCTTCGTAACCAGAACAATATTAGATACCCAATCAGTCAAAGCCACAGGGTAAACAAAACCGGCTTTAAGAAGTTTTTCAACTTCAATTTTAATAGAAGAAGCTTTGCGTGGATGTACTGGGCGAAGTCTCTGTCGAACAGGTTTAGTGTCTAGGTAAGTCATAATCTCATGTACAACAATATTTGGATCAATGCCATCTCTTCGTAACTCCAGGCAAAAACGTCACGGAATTCTTGGAAAAGAGTTGTATAAATTTGGACCTCATCGGCAGAACATGAGGCACCGACGTGAACATTTTCCACGACTCTGGGTTTAATAGAAATATCTAAAGGTATGGTGGGTGAAATGTTACCCAAGTTCCCTTCATACAAAACATCATGTATTGGTTCAAGAACGGGGGAATAAGTAACAACAATAGTCGGATCTGAAATCCGTTGGTAACTCTCTATAGTCTCGAGTTCTAGGAAGAGAATAGAACGATGATGCCCATCATCCCATGGGGTATATTCCATAGACATGATTGTCGTAATCATTTCATCGGTGTGAAAGACTATGTGAAATGGATCCAAAGACGTATCTAAGACAGAATGAGGAGAGGGAGTTACTGATTGAATAGCTTGATAAGTGAATTCTACTGGACATAAAGACATTATGTCACCATAACGAAGACAGTTGTCAGAGCTAGGTACTATCCAAGGGTCCTAAGACTCAGGGATTTCACCAACAATGGATGATATCATGTTAATTGAAGCGAAAAAAGGAGTATGAATATCGAGAGCTGGAATGGGGAATGTACCCATTAACAAAGAATTTTTCAAAAGACCCACACCGACATTCTCATAACCAAGAGGTGTTTTCGCACAGAAAGGTACGTTACTAGTATGAGAATTAGAATTAAAAAAGGCAAGTTGATCGACAGTAACAACTTTTCCTTGGTGAGGGAAACGTATCACAAGGAAAAGAGTAGAAACAACTGCACACACGGAATCAATCCAAATACGGCCAAGTAGAAGGTTGTAATCGAGAGGTGCATCAAAGACCTCAACCTCAACAATAACTGCTTTGCCTTCTAACGTAATAGATAACGAAGGAAGAACGTCGTAAGGTTTAAATATTGTACCATTGAATGATTTAAGGGTGTTGTGTGACTCGGTAAGGGCAAGAGAACCAATGGATTTCCAACAAGTGATGAACATGACGCAAGTTGAGGCTCCTTCATCAATAGCAGTTCGACAAATATTCTTATTTTCCACAATAACTTTTTATCTGAAATGCTAATTGAGGAGGAAGCCTCGGAATATGATCTTCCAAGTCAAAGATAATCAAGTTTGTATCAGTAGGATAAATTCCACCAATAGAATTTAACAGTTCCTTCCATTGCATGGGACAACTTTGAAGGACTTTGAGAGCCGACATCGCAGAAGGTGCCTATGAAAGGTCTTCTACAATACTGTAGTTTTGAACAGCATGGGCGTGAGGATTAAATGATGACTTACGAACAACACCCTTCGGAGGAGGATGAAGAACTGTGTCTAGACTCGATCGTTCGAGATGAAGAGGATCATTGGGAGGTGAAGTTGATGGAGGAAGTTGAACCAATGGAGGTGGTGCATCAACAACTTTCTCTTTCGAAGGTGAATAATATTTGGCTCGAGTAGCAACTGCAACTTCATTCTTCTTGGAGTCATCAGCACACATAAGTACATAAGATGTGGTAGAGGGAGAAGGTTGGTCATGAATGACCAATTGGGTTTGTTTCTGAGAAGGAAAAGGTTGTGACAAAATGACAGGTGTAGGAGGTGTCCCGGTCCCTTGCAGGAATTTAGTAACCTCGGCATGTCGTGGACAATATTCCGTATAATGATCCTCACCACATATAAGACAAGGATAACGAGGTTTGTGCTTTTCTTTTTCATTGACAAGTTGAGTCTTGGTTTTATTAGTTTGTTGATTATTATTTTTGTCTTCCTTATTCTTTCCCTTCCCTTTCTTTTTATTTTGATTTTTACCGGTAGTTGTAGATTGAATTGAATTAACTTCATAAGTTTTACCGGGAGAAGGAGGAGGAGGAGGATTATTTTGTATATTAACAGTATTAGACTTGGGACTAGCACGACTGGTTTGTTTAGACTGAGTCTCGGTGTGGAAGGTGCCAATCACGCCATTAGCAACATGAGAAGCTACTGGAGGTGTTGGGCTTTGATTTGTAGAAGGGCGAGGAGTTTCAGGGATCAAGTCATATAGTGTGCATGTTTGTGAATAAACGAAATCCAAGTATTGAGCAAGACTAATTGCCTGCTCTTCAGTGACGACACCACCCATGGAAACATCACAAGCTATAGGACCAATGAGTTACTTGGTAAACCACTCAGCAAATAATTGATCAGGAAGGGGAACTTTGATTAAGTGTCTTCTCCTCCTCCACTCATGAATATGATCAGAAATGTGAGTGGACCAGGATTGTTTAAATGAACTCAAAATTTCGGTTCATGTCTCATATCGAATTGGTAGTTGGTAATGTGTTAATAAATACATAGCTAAGGTATTGAAGTCATTGAAGAATCCTTATGGCAATTCAATATACCATTTGGTTGCCGAACCCTTCAGAGTTCGTTGGAAAAGACGCAATCTAATGGAGTCATCCATTAGAGAGTTGGATGAACACCAAAGCTGGAAAGTTGTGACGTGATTATTTGGGTATTCTCCTGATCGGCCATCAAACTTAGGAATGTATGATGGTAACTTAGAAAGTATAACCGTCCAATAAGTAGAATGCAAGATAGGATCATTCAAAATCCTAGACAAATTCGGTAAATCCAAAGTAGCAAGAAATGACAATTGTCTGTTCACTTGAGGAAACTTGTAATTCTGAGGAGGTAGTCCCGCAGGTATACCAGTAGGACCATAAGAATTATGTAGATAGTTAGAGGGTCCTATCAAATTCAATTGTGGAGGGTTTTGAGTCAAATATCCAACTTGAGTTGGTTGATTGGGTAAGCTTCCTTGAGAAGGAGCATTAGACTGAAAAACTTGACCCCAGGTAGGATTCATAGAACCTAGATATGGTTTCCCAGGATTAGGGAGTACAAAAGAATTAACTTAAGGAGGTCTCCCCTCAGGCAGTTGTTGATGGCCTTGGAAAGGAAAATTCCAAGGTTGAGACTGTAATCCAGGGATATACTACCCATACACTGGGTTATGGCCCCCAACTTGAGGAGGTTACCCTCCAATAGGAATCTGAAAACCAGAAGTGACAGAATTACTTGTGCCTCCCATTTGATTGGAGCTACTTCCAAGACGATTAGATCCTCCAGGTGAAGGTGGAGGAGGAATGTTAGGCCCACCGGAGAGAACCTAGGTAGGTGTAGGAGCATAACTTCTAGCAACATTATACCCAAGAGGAACAAAAAGGTTAGCCCCTCTGGATGGATTATGGGCGGGATTAGCAATAGATGTATTTAGAGTGTGATACCCAGGTGGAAGTGATGGATTTGGTCTAAGCATAAGTGGTGTTCAAATAGGAGCTTGAGTAATTACTGCACTTCCGGCAGAAACAAGCATAGTTTGTGGTACCATGGTAGAGTTGGTGAGTTGCAGAGGAAGAATTGTATGAGAACCAACCAACAATTGGTTTGAAACTATGACAACATTACTGGTCGTGTCAATAAAATGATCTAAGGGGACTGTATAGGTAGTAGAATTCATAAGCGTATGTGATCCCATAGGTTGATTAGAGGTCCTCTGGCATAGATGACTCATTCCTAGTTTTTCAAAAATATCGTGTCCCGAAGAAGTTCTCCAAAGAGAACGAATAGGACCTGAAGAGCTAAGATCAAAATTTACAGCAGTGTGAACCGGGGTTGTAAACGAATCACTCTGAAAGAGCGGATTTTCTACACCAGACTCTATGTGAGGTCCAGTAGGTATTCCAATAGAATCATCAGGAACAACGTCTCCCGATGAATTTATCCAGAGAAAAAGTGGATCTCGTACAACACTCAATAATGGATTTACGAGAAGTATGGATTCCTCCAATGGAGTCAAACTTCCAATCTCAGAGGTTACGTCGTTATTGATTGCTCCTTCAGGAGAACCCTCTGGTGAGTTCAGAAGCAAAGGAGTATATTCTTTCAGATCTTCCAGAGGTAATATTTGCATCCTACATGAACGGCGAGGGCCGATGTTGGCCACACCGAATAAAGAGTGAAATAAATCTATAGCCAACTAGAGAAACAAACAACACTCACTAATAAAATATAGATATCAGACACTCAAACAAACCTTCTTATTTCGAAGTCACTAGTTGGTGATGAAATCCAACGTCGTGAAATCAAGACAAGAAGGGGCTGGGATAAAGCGGGTGGAAAAGTTATGTTGACAACCTGCTTAACAGACTTACACCTTGGTGCAAGCTCCCACACATAATCATGGGTATACCCTCCAAGGAGCCCGAGTAAGTTTGGCCAACGTCTATTCTAGGTACCATGAAGACTTGCCCCTCCACAGACACCTTGTGTAAAGAATCTAAAGAGATAGGCCACTGAGGTTACCAATTACGACAATGATGCATGGAGAAGTAGTCCACAGTCCAATGCATGTGCAAGGGCAAGGTATCTAATCCCGAAATAACCTCGAGAAGGTCCCCACAGTATTTTCTTCTCAAGTGACCCCCAATAATATGCGCAATCTCTACACTAAGACCAGCAAAGCATGGTGAGTAACTTTTTCGATCCTAATGCAACATCGTGATTAACCCTTGTGTTAGAAGGGCTTCCCAGGACAAAATGTAGCAAGTGGATTTTTCTCTCCCTATCACAAGATACTATTGTGTGTTTTGATGCTTTGGAGAGTGTGCCTTACAACCTATTCCAAAGCACTATCCTAGCTAATGTTGGTGTATAAAAGTTCTAGAAAATAAAAGTTGCTAATAGATTTTAAAATTACGTTGTATTTTAAATATTGTTGTTTACTCAAAAGGGAAACGGAAATGAAATTGATTATGTATTTGACCTTGACCCAATAAGATGCAAGAAGAGATGAAATGAAAATGTTTCATTCAATGAACTCTAATTACAATAGGGATAAGGTTTCTCTTTTGAAAAATACAAAAGCTACAAGTGTGATTTCTCAATTTTGGATGATATGAATTCCAAATAATCAAAGCTATCAATTTTTCCAATTTTCTCTTTCCAACAACTATATGAATGCAAAAATTTCTTACAAAAACCACTAAAAAGAAAAACTTTAGTTCTTTCCTTTTCAAATCAGAACAAAGATGTAATGAAGAAAATAAAGAATGGTCCAAGAAAACTAGTGCACTCTCAACACTTCCCAAATCAAACTAATAATGCAAGTAAAAAATGAAATTATAAGAAAACCTTTCATTGAATACAAACAAAATTTATCTCGTAATCAATCAACAATCCAGAAAGAAAAAACAATCCAAAACTCAAAATAAGTTAATGACTACTTATCAAACAAGCACCCAGGAACAAAATCTTCAGATTATACCCTTGTGACAAGAAGTCAATAAAAAAAACTTGCAAATATTGTAAAGAAGACTTTCAATCCTTGAAAATTGTTGGCCCTCGACCAAGTTTTGAGGAATACTTGGTCATAGTTGACCGTTTGGTACTTCGACTGTCTGTCGAAGACAGAGTGCATAGCGAAGCAGAGATCACGGGATCTCACCACCTTTTGTGGAACCTTTTTGGGTTTTTTTGGGAATATTGTAATGGGAAAGGGATGTCGGCCCTTGTTTAGACCTTTTTCTATTTATAAATAGAGGTCTAGGCCATGTAAGAAAGGAGGCCATGTCTAGTCAATGGCTTAGTGCATAAGTTGGATCTATGTGATCAGAATTCTGTGTGACTGTAAGAGCTCTGTGCATGCTGTAATAAGTGTTGAGTGCACAGAGTGTGAGAAGGCTTAGTGCTTGGATCTACCCGGGGAAAGAGGATCTAGCGAGCTGTGCAGATCTCTTGTCCTATGCGGGGTATGATATTGAAGGCTTAGTGCTAGTAGCGGGATCTGTGTGATCAAGTATCGTAAGGCTCTGTGCATTTTGTGTAAGACTTGCGGAGCTTAGTGGAAGTCTCTGCGAGAGACTGTAGAAGGCTTTGTGCTTAGTGCAAGCAAGAGGGATCTAGCGAGCTGCGCAAATCCTCTATCCCGTGCGAAGTAAGGGTCATTGAAGCTCCGTGATGTAACTGCTTGACCAAGATAATATAAAGAAGACTTTGTGGATGTAGCCCTAGGGTGGGGGTGAACCACGGTAACTCTGTGTATTGTGTTGATGTGCTTGTCTCTCTCTTGCTAAGTGCTCTGATATGTTTAGATAGATCTATTGATGCTTTGTTCTTATGAGATATGAATGCATGCTATATATGATACATAAGATGCTAAAGTTTATAATCTATTGAGTATAACATGTTTATCATTGCTAAGTGCTAGATCTGAGTAATTACTGCGGTGCTCTGTGCTTTCTAGGAAGTGTATTAATGAATGTATGTTAGGAAATAACTGATGCTAAGTGTGTTGTAAGCAAGATAATCACATATATGTGTCCCAGATAAGGTTGCAGACACCTGAGAACTACAACCACCCTTGCCTCTACCTCGGGTGAGACTTCATCTACTTCGCAGGTGTTGCCTAAAGGGTCGGTAGTTAGGGCTTTGTTGGTGCCCTCTTGAGCGTTGAACCCTAGGTCTACCCCTGTGCCAACAAATGGTTATGTTGTCGGGACCTGGAACTGTGATTGTTGGGAACTGAAGAAGAAGAAGCTTTGTGCGAAATAAGCTTTGTGCATAGATCTATTGCTCTAGTGCGCAGTGTTCTGTTTGACCTGTGAAGCTTTGTGAAAAGAAAGAAAGGTCAGATCTGAAGAAGAGAGGTCAGATCTGAAGAAAAAGAAGTCAGATCTGCAAAGAAAGAGGTCAGATCTTCAAGAAAAAGGTAATATCTGTAAGCTTTGTGCTTTGATAAAGGTAAGAATAGTTAAAACTCTTAGATCTGGAAGCTTTGTGCTCTATAGAAGTAAGATAAGTGAATTTTTTTGTTTCTAAAGCATGGATCTAGGTATGTTTGATAGATTCTATCCTAGCTTCAAAACTAGGGCATTAATAGATGAAAGAAAGTTTGATATGAATAGATCTGATAAGTATAGTGATAGATATGTTATACCTATGCATAGAAAGAATTTTGGGACTAACCAATGGATGCAAGATCCTAGAAAGAAATTTTTGCAGGCTAACCGTTATGATCCTAGCACACAGTACATGAAAAGTTGGGGATCATTGAAGAGAAAGAGAGGATTAACTCTTTGTTACAATTGCAGAAGGCCCAGACATCTTGCTAAGGAATTGCCTGGGCAAAGACCCAGTTGTCTTTGTTGTAAGGCTATGGACCATGAGGTACTGGATTTCCCTAGAATGATTGCTAGACTTGAAAAGATGAATATAGAGCAAGCAGGAGATCAAGAGACTCAGATTATAGAGGAACCCCAGAAAAAATTAGAGAAAGTATTGATGAAAATGCAAGAAACCCTTAATGATCACAGAGACCTCAGCTTATTAGAAATATTCAAGAAGAAAGAACAGTTCAAAGTGAGAATAGGAGACTTCGACATTGATTGTGTTTTAGATGAAGAAACATCGGTGAACATTATGACAGAAGGAACCTGGAAAGCTATAGGAAGACCTGACATGACCCCTTCATTAGGAGGAATAGGGTTATTCAGAGGAAAGCTCGTAAACCTATGTGGAAAGCTCACTCAGATATCTATGAATGCTCATGGAGCTTCGATAGAACAAGATTTTGAGATTGTTAAGTTCGTGGAGGACAGCGCCCCGTTTACTATGTTACTTGGGAAACCTTGGATTGAGAAATATCAAACCAAAAAATAGGAAGTAGAAAAGGACCTAGAACAACAGAGACAAGAGTTAAGAGACTTCATGACTAGAAGGATCGCATAGTTGATTGAAGAACGGGAGAACAGATCAAGGGTTCTTGACCAAAGAAACTTGGATGACGAAGTTCGCTAGAAGAACCACAGAGGACCGAAAAATATGTTGGAAAAGTAATACCCATGGATCTGAAGAAAGAATCTCAGCACTGTGAAGTTACCATGACAAGAGAAGAAAAGAATCAGAATGAAAAAAGGATGACCGAGACAAAGCTCATTGGGAAGAAGGCTAGAAAACTCATGAAGAAGAAAGTGAAGTTGGAGAAATTACAAATCATTCCAGAAGAAACCCCGCAGAAGGAAAACATGCAGAATTTGAGCTTTGTCGGGATAGCAGAACAACGACATATGGCACTTCGCCGTGTCGAAGTAATATAATCGTTAGAAGATGATATACCTGTTCCGTTGATGGCTCGAACGGCTCGAAAGAAAGTTATGACCTGTTACATGACCGTTAGACTATGCCATAACGGACAGATCAAGAGTTAATGGACCCTCCTATCCGTTGCAAGCAATTCATTACAGCTTTACTTACTTATTTTGTCGCGCCATGCCCGGAAGACACTTTTGCCAATTGAGAACTTGAGCTCACAGAATACCCGCATTGTGGAATAGTGACTACCCCACCTTGCTCTCTACTTGATTACGATACCTTCAACCCATTGACAACCTGAGAAAGTGATCATGAGCTTACATGTCCGACGAGCTTAGCGCAGCAGAAGAATCGGTGAGAGAAGTACTCACTAGCTTAAGAACTGAAAGAGTTATGTCGGAAAGAGGAATTTCCACCGGAGTCCAAGCCTCGTCGTCAAGAGGAGTAACAGCTTCTCCATCCACTGCTCGAGTTGGACCATCCCGACAGACTGACGCAAGTATCTGGGTTTGTAGTTGATCTTGCAGGAAAATGCGTAGAAGGAGTCCAAATGAACTAGTCGAAGTACTTAGTGGATCAACTTGAATTGGATTGCAGAGAAGCGCAAGACCAAGGATATGAGTTCCACTTTAGTTGGCTTCTCATCCTAATCGCCTTCATAGCATGGGAGATGTCGGAGGATGTCATTTTTCCTGAAACCCTATCGTTTGAACCATTGGCTGGGAAGTTCAGTACATTATGGTACACGACAGATATGAACAGGCAATGGCAGTTGAATACCCTCTTTCATAGATACTACATCCAGTTGAAGACCGCGATACAAGCCACACCTCGCCTTAATCCGAACACACTCCACAAATTCAGACCCTTAATGAAGTTCAGCGCGGACCGCCACTTCATATACCTAACTCCATGCGCTGAGCACCAGGAACAGCTGCAGTCCTATTATAAACTGACAGAAGAGCGTGACCAATGAGAAGTGAATTCCCGAAGTACAATAGAAAGGATTAAGGCACTCACTGAAGAATGTAAGCAATTAAGTAGTAGAAGTGCGCAGATACATGAGAACCTATCCGAGAACCCTGAATTGCATAAATTGGAGTCAGAGCTCCAGGAGGAGAAGTACCAAGTCGAGAAGTTACAGGTACAATTGAACGCCCTACCGACCATAGAGAAAATGAAGAGGTCCCATGAATAGTGCATCGTGCAGCAGCAGATTCATATGATCCAGAGCAAGGTCACGAAAGTGATGAAACAAATTCAACCTTTGTAGGATAGGGCATGTCAACTATTCTTAGAGATTGAGAGCCAAGGGACAGAACTACAACAGGTCATGAACACAGCAGAGTAGCGCTTAGAAGGACCAGTTAGTAACGCACTCATTCAGGATTTTGCCGAGCAAGAAGTAGTAGCAAAGTAACAGGTTGAAGCAGTTCGAACGAAGCTCGAGGCCTTTAAGGAAAAGTTACCCAAAGAAGAGTGAATCGGGACGAGTCACAGGTGAGTGTTGGGGGCATGTTGGCCCTCGACCAAGTTTTGAGGAATACTTGGTCATAGTTGACCGTTTGGTACTTCGATTACATGTCGAAGACGGAGTGCATAGCGAAGCGGAGATCACGGTATCTCACCACCTTTTCTGGAACCTTTTTGGGTTTTTTTGGGAATATTTTAACGGGAAAGGGATGTCAGCCCTTGTTTAGGCCTTTTTCTATGTATAAATAGAGGTCTAGGCCATGTAAGAAAGGAGGCCCTGTCTAGTCAATGGATTAGTGCATAAGTTGGATCTATGTGATCAGAAGTCTGTGTGACTATAAGAGCTTTGTGCATGCTGTAATAAGTGTTGAGTGCACATAGTGTGAAAAGGTTTAGTGCTTGGATCTACCCAGGGAAAGAGGATCTAGCGAGTTGCACAGATCTCTTGTCCTATGCGGGGTAGGATCTTGAAGGCTTAGTGCTAGTAGCGGGATCTGTGTGATCAAGTATCGTAAGGCTCTATGCATTTTGTGTAAAACTTGCGGAGCTGAGTGCAAGTCTCTGCGAGAGACTATAGAAGGCTTTGTGCTGAGTGCAAGCAAGAGGGATCTAGCGAGTTGCACAGATCCTCTGTCCCGTGCGAAGTAAGGGTCATTGAAGCTCTGTGATGTAACTGCTTGACCAAGATAATATAAAGAAGACTTTGTGGACGTAGCCCCAAGGTGGGGGTGAACCACGGTAACTCTGTGTATTGTGCTGATGTGCTTGTCTCTCTCTTGCTAAGTGCTCTGATATGTTTAGATAGATCTATTGATGCTTTATGCTTATGAGATATGAATGCATGCTAGATATGATACATAAGATGCTAAAGTGCTCAATCTATTGAGTATAACATGTGTATCATTGCTAAGTGCTAGATCTGAGTAATTACTGCAGTGCTCTGTGCTTTCTGCGAAGTGTATTAATGAACGTATGTTAGGAAATAACTGATGCTAAGTGTGTTGTAAGAAAGGTAATCACATATTTGTGTCCCAACTAAGGTTGCAGACACCTAAGTCCTACAACCACCCCTACCTCTACCTCGGATGAGACTTCATCTACTTCGCAGGTGTTGCCGAAAGGGCCGATAGTTAGGGATTTGTTGGTGTGCTCTTGAGCATTGAACCCTGGGTCTACCCCTGTGCCAACAAAAATCAATCAAATTCAGGCTTAAAAGTAAACCAATCATTCACCAGTGCCAAAATTTCATCCCAGGAAGTAAAGAAAAATCTGGGTCAAGAAAAGAAATCCAACTGTCACCCAACAATTCCTACAAGAATCGTCGAAGGTTGTAGAGGAGTACAGTGCAACAATCTAGGATCGTCGCAAGCTGTAAACAAGGCATAGTGTGATGTCATCACTCTGGTCTACACAAGTAGAGTGAAACGACCAGGAATCGTCGCAGGATGTCAACAGGGCACAGTGCGACGATCTTTGAATAAAAAGAAAAATGGGGAAAATGACAAAATTTCTCAATGAACTTTCAAGACCAGAGAGTCAAGATGGATCACCCACAGACTCAGGCAATGAAATTGATCAAAAGAAGGTAGGCTAAAAGCAAAGAAGAAACAAAAAACCAAAAAGAGGTTGTTTCCCCAGTATGGTCGCCAATTTTGTTATCAAACAAATCGGTAAGTGCGGACACAAACTGATCTCCCTAACTTCCACAGGAAGCTAGAACAAAACAGGACAGAATACAAACTTCACCTTAGACTTCATTGTCATATAAACTAGTTAAGAGAGGAATAAGAGACATACCTTTTTAATGACGCTTGATCCTCGCTAGTGTCAACCTTGTCGCTCCATATTTGGATTTGCAGGATGGTGAACCTGTTTAAGAAGCACAAACCCACAAAGAGGAAGCGAACAAAAATATGTATATTCCAATGAATTCTATGTATAAGATCAAGGAGTTATACAATAAAAGTCAAAACACCTTTATAGGGAAGAAATGTATTGTTGTATTATATTAAAATGGAAAGTGGAGAATACAACCCATGCCTTGATGTTGCAAGATCCCTTTCGATGGCTCTTTGCTCCAACACACAGACCTTTGTTCCAATTCCTTTGATGAAGAAGATCCACAATCTAACCTAGAGAGATAAAGCAAAGCTACCTCCAATATGACCTATAGCAGAACTCTTCATGCAAATGCAAATCTTAGCCTTTTCAACCTTCACCTTTTCAACCTTCACCTTTTCAACCTTCACCTTTTCCATGAGAGATCCCTCCTTATACAGGGTGAAAGAGGAATTGATGAGGAGATTAGGATGATCCCACTAAATCATAGAAGCGAGTAAGATCCAAACCAATCGGAAGCCACCTCATCTTCTAGAAGATTCCCTTCTAGAACATTCATGAATTTTGACATTTCCCTTGCTTAAGCATCATCGCACCCTATGCACAGGCAGTATGTGACGACTCTGCAATCCATATTTGGTGCAAAGTGCGACGATCAAGCATAGTCGCACCCCAAGCATAGAGCAGGGTGCAACGATCTTATTTGTCATAGTTTTTTAGAGAGGAAAAGCAAACCACTTTTCTCATGGAGAAAGTCTCTTTTAATATTTTCAAGGAACATGTAAGTGGGTTAAACACATGTCCTCAGTCGATCACTGGGGTGACCAAAATAATGTGTAACAACTATGATAATTAGAGTTGTATCGAACTCTAGGAGAATTCAGTATTCCATGACAATCCAAGCATATAGAGATCAAATATCACTTCATCCAAGATAGAATCCATAGGGGAGTGGTGAAGCTTCAATATATTTCCACATATGAGCAGATTGCAGATATTTTGACCAAACCCTTGGTTAAAGGGAAGTTTGAGTTCTTCAAAGATAAACTTGGAGTGGTGCAAAATACCTTCCTCACTAAGAGGGAGTGTTGATACTAGTGTTAGCATC
>SNQJ01S0057672.1:28290-38588 GCA_010110895.2 Picea sitchensis | reverse complement strand
GGATGGTGAACCTGTTTAAGAAGCACAAACCCACAAAGAGGAAGCGAACAAAAATATGTATATTCCAATGAATTCTATGTATAAGATCAAGGAGTTATACAATAAAAGTCAAAACACCTTTATAGGGAAGAAATGTATTGTTGTATTATATTAAAATGGAAAGTGGAGAATACAACCCATGCCTTGATGTTGCAAGATCCCTTTCGATGGCTCTTTGCTCCAACACACAGACCTTTGTTCCAATTCCTTTGATGAAGAAGATCCACAATCTAACCTAGAGAGATAAAGCAAAGCTACCTCCAATATGACCTATAGCAGAACTCTTCATGCAAATGCAAATCTTAGCCTTTTCAACCTTCACCTTTTCAACCTTCACCTTTTCAACCTTCACCTTTTCCATGAGAGATCCCTCCTTATACAGGGTGAAAGAGGAATTGATGAGGAGATTAGGATGATCCCACTAAATCATAGAAGCGAGTAAGATCCAAACCAATCGGAAGCCACCTCATCTTCTAGAAGATTCCCTTCTAGAACATTCATGAATTTTGACATTTCCCTTGCTTAAGCATCATCGCACCCTATGCACAGGCAGTATGTGACGACTCTGCAATCCATATTTGGTGCAAAGTGCGACGATCAAGCATAGTCGCACCCCAAGCATAGAGCAGGGTGCAACGATCTTATTTGTCATAGTTTTTTAGAGAGGAAAAGCAAACCACTTTTCTCATGGAGAAAGTCTCTTTTAATATTTTCAAGGAACATGTAAGTGGGTTAAACACATGTCCTCAGTCGATCACTGGGGTGACCAAAATAATGTGTAACAACTATGATAATTAGAGTTGTATCGAACTCTAGGAGAATTCAGTATTCCATGACAATCCAAGCATATAGAGATCAAATATCACTTCATCCAAGATAGAATCCATAGGGGAGTGGTGAAGCTTCAATATATTTCCACATATGAGCAGATTGCAGATATTTTGACCAAACCCTTGGTTAAAGGGAAGTTTGAGTTCTTCAAAGATAAACTTGGAGTGGTGCAAAATACCTTCCTCACTAAGAGGGAGTGTTGATACTAGTGTTAGCATCGAACATGTATTTCCACACAGTATCTAGACGTGTGGAAATCGTCCAAAGCCTTCTATCCTTGAATTTACTTTAATTAAAGGAAATTATTAAAGTAAATTGTTTTTATTAATTAATTGAGTTATTTAAGGAAATGTTAAACATAATTAGCATGTAATCTTAGCATGTAAATCTCAAGTGGGTGTGAGAAGTAATCTCAACTATCAATCACTTTGGATATTATAAATAGACTATAACTCACGATTATAAAAGCAAGGCTAGGGTGAAGGAGAAGACTATTATGTTAAGGGAATCAACATAGAGAGGATTGGGTCACGAAGGATTGTGATTCAAGGAGATCTTGGATAGGTGGAGAAGGACTTCAATCTAGGCATATAGGTCAAAGGGAGAGAGAAAACAATTGTACAATAGAAGGGTCATCCATCATGGACAATACATGTGTTATGGAACAAGCAACGCAAATTGTGTGGGTTTTAGCCTTACGGTGGCACAGATCACACGAGAATCTGTGTAATAGTCATGGGGTTGTCGTACAGGATCATATAAGAGGTTCTATAGTAGATCATCCAGCCAGGTTTGTCTATAGTTGTATTTCTTTCAGTGGGTCATTATCCCTGCTACGAGAGCCCTGATTTTATCATAATAAAATCATCCCAGTACTGGTTTTCCCTCTAGGGTATTTCCAAGGGTATCTACCCAAAAATATTGGTTTTTATGTGTGCATGATTTGGTTTCCAATTTTTACTTTCACTGCATGTTTAAAGTTGAATATTCCAAGAGTGTATTTTTGTTTTGTGAATTGCTAATCTAATCTCCAATAAATAAATCACTAGATAACAAGATACCTAGGTGTTGGAGTAAGTGAATTTCAACAGTTCCAAGTTTTAAGGCATGATCAACTCATAACATACCCATAGTCATATAACATATAACCTTTGTTATAACATGTCTAAATTGCATAGAGCCTGAATCTATATACCATGTCCACCATAAAAACATTAAGACTTGATATGTCAACGTGAGGTGACTCATAACCATATCAAGTTAATCACCTATAACATGGATCCTTTGTGAATGCGAGCCTTTGATACATTGTCAGGTTTATTAAAATATGTGAAATCACCATCATGGCTTAGAATATAACCCTTTCACTTTATAAACAATACCATGTCTCATATGAATTCCAAACTTATCAAATCAAAAGATGAGGCATATCAACTTTATTTTACTTATGTCATATTGTTTCCATAGTTTCTGTCTGTAATTACAATGCCATGCCAATAAAATATAAACAATAGACACCACAATATGCACTATAAAATGAAGGCTTATGCATTTCTTCAAATGTTCATTCCATGCAAAGTTGAAGCATACAATAAATTGGAGCATGCCACCATGTTACACATTATTTTCGTCACCACTATGATCGTTAATGATGTAAACCTATATGTTGCCTTCAGAGGGGTTAGTGGTCTGAATTCCTTAAGAAAGAATGGAGAAGAACTTTGCCTGAGAGAAGAAATTGGATTTTCCTTTGTAAAAACCCTATTAAGGAGGATTTCCGCAAGTTTCTCTATACATAAGGTGTGTAAATGCCTGATTTCCACAGGTTGCTCTATACATAAGGTGCGTAAATGCTTGATTTTCGTAGGTTGCACTATAGCTAGGTCGCGAATTTTCCAAAGGTTGCACTATAGCTAGGTCGCGGAGTTTTCGCGGGCTGCATTACAGCTAGGGTGCAACGACCTTCGTACGTGGGAAAAACAAGCGTCTTCTCGATGTATCTAGAAGGAGAAGCTTCTATGATGAGGTGGCCTCCAAACGGTTTGGATCTTACTCGCTTTCATGATTTAGTGGGATCATCCTAACCTCCTCACCTTATCCTCTTTCATCCTAACCTCCCACCTTATCCTCTTTAGCTTATAAAAAGGAGAGGAGCTCTCATGAGAAAGTTAGTTGAATCGGCTTGGAGATTGTTAGTCATAGATCGGGCTTGAGCCTAATTTGTCAAGATAGATTGTGAGTAGCTACTGTATCCATGGTCCTAATCCCTCGAGCAAGAAGTGTGTGGGAAGCAAGGAATCAAGAAGGAACCCACGACATCAAGGTATTCGGTTGTAATCTCTCTTCCTATTATTAATATAATACAGCTGGCATGCTTCTTTCCCATAGAATTATCTTTTTTTTATTGTATAATTCTTTGATCATATGCATAGGTTGTCATTGAATTATATTCTCTCAAGCCACTTTGGTTGGTTTGTGTCTCAATACAGGATCATTATCACAAGAGCACTGGAGCTGCCATGGACAACAAATATATAAGGAAGCTATATTCAAAGGTATGTCACTCATCCTTTCTTTGATGATATATTCAATGATTAGAGTCTAGGGAAAGCACCATGTTCTGTCTTTGTTTTGTTCTAGATCTAGGTGATTCTAGGGAGATTAAGGTTTATGTCTCCAGATTTTACCTGATTATCCCACAACACACCATATAGGTCTTGTAATGGCAAAGCATGTTGGAGCCATATGTTAGAATTTCTTCCATGCCATCTCTTTAAAAACTATCGAGAGGTGAGTCGCTAGAACCGAAGTATATCATCATACCAAATAATCGCTTTTTTGCCATGAGAAAAATCACCAGCCAAGTTTGTTGTTAGTAATGCAATTAAATGAATCTTGAAAACAAACTTCTTTGATGCCAAGGAGATAACCCAAACTAAAACCATCATAGATCAATACCATGTCATAACGCTAAGAAAATGTATGCCATACAAAAACCATATAATTTCAATACTCTTTTCTAGGAGATCCCACCTACCATAGTTTGAATTTTTATCAGGCATAAGCTTCACAACACTTTGCGAACTTTGAAAATAGGTGGATGAAATATGAGTCAACGGGGTGATGATTTGTCCATGGTGCAAGCCCTGAATGAAGCACTCATTGAGGAGGTTCATACATTAAAACAAGAAAATGTTAGCAAAATAAAGTGGGAAAGGATGAGTCAAGGGAAGAATTGAAAAGAAAGATGAAAAAAATAATTGTGTAAGCATAACCAAGACCTTCTTAATGATGTTAAGAACATGAAAAGAAATCTACAAGAGTTCAAATCGAAGAATAACAAGGGAGACACTACTAGAAAAAGTTGAAGAGTACTATTAAAAAACTCTAAGAGAAAGTTTGCAAGAAGAGTGAAGAAACCCTAAATATTGATGAGGTAAAGTTAGAAATGCAATCTAGAATTGAAGAAGGATGTACAAATATGGGAGAGGACATCACATAGCAGTGTTAAAAGGAGAAGGAGAACAAGATTTAAGAAGGCCACATGAAAATACTTTGAAGAAGTTGAGCTCTAGCTCGAGGATGTACATGTCAAACGTGATGGTATTATCTCAAAGTCCAACATAATCAAAGACCAAGCATAGAGGATAGGGCATGCCATAGTCTCTGAAAAGAAGATCGATGATATGGGGGTGTAGAATGAAGGAAAACCATAAAAGGTAAACCATATTGATACACAACCTCATTACTAAGAAAGTTGCTAAGAAAGACAAGAAGATCAATATCATTATTGCCAATGAAGAAGATGTCAAAATTGATGATATTCATGGAACATGGCATCAAAGAACCATTATTTGACAAGATATTATCAAAGATCAACAACCACAACATATTGGAGAAGTTACAACTACAACACATGGAATCAAAGGAAAACAAATTATGCAATAACCAAATATCAAGGATTAAAACCCAAAAAAAATGAATTTTGATGGATGGTCATCATTAGTGGTAGCATGAGAGCAAGAATATAAGGAAATCCTATTAATTAACTTTGTCACATCTACAATCCTTAATTACAAATCCTTGAGGACAAAACTTTTTGAAGGCATTGTGATATGACCCCAAGGGGGGCATAATTGGGTTAAATATATATGTAATGGGGTAAATGTATATGTAATAAGTGTTGGCTTGATCAAAGGCCTACATGGGTAATGAATGAGAATATGTATACATGGAGGTCAATATAATCATTATCGGGGGACTGATTTGGATATATGAATGTGTTCGAGTTATTTGGAGGAGGTTCTCTTATCTTCTAAGGAGTTATTGCATAACTTATCTCTATTATCTCTTTGGGAGTTTTGCTCCATGTTCACATCTCGTGTACATTGTGTGTACTATTGTATATTATGTTGTTTTAATGATTTGGTACATAACAATCACACCAGTAGTCCAAGATATCTCTAGCAAACACATTGGAGGGAATTATTGAACTTGTCAACATGAGATTTATGCATTAAATCCTTTGTCTTCGAAGTTTATCATTTGATCTCATACATAATGACTACCCTGACTTGTCATTTGAAAACACTGGACCATAATGTTTTTGATGATTTTATGAGTATACGTAGGTGTAGGTGGTGGTGATGCACTTGATGTTGATGCACTAACCATGCCATCAACTATGGATCTACTTCTATTTACTGACACAAAATGTTCAATCACTTCTTTTAGTTCACCCAAACCATGAACTATCATTTAATGTTGTTCATATATACTTATATCTACTTTTCCATTGTGGATGCTTCATCATGCTCCTGCTCTATCTCAAGAATTGCTAGAGGGTATAATTTCATTATATCTAGATCTTCTGAATCCACAACTCTCAAGCTTCTAGATCCTTATTTTGTAATGTTCTTTGATATAATTATTCTAGAGTTTGTTTATCAACCAATCTCAGAGAATTTAGATCTCTTCAAATAACAAGATTCACACGACATAAATAATACAATCCCAAAACATGATATGTATTACTTGTTGAATATGTTCACCACAAAGGAAATGCACGAGTTCTTAGAATCAATACCCAACTATACAAAAATAGTGGATTTTTTTGTCCACGTTCTAATTAGAATATTCTAAATCAAGCCTACAAATTACAAAATTAGAATATTCATTAGTTCATGTTTAATATTATTTGAAATAATTCATTACTTGAATAATATATTAAATTATTGAAATGAAATATTATAATTAAATGTTGATATAAACAATTAAATTAAGATTAATGATAAGGAAAATAAAAACTTATTGGAAAATTACTTGTGTAATGTTATTTTGAGGAAGTGGTCTTCCATTGACATTAACATGTGATGGGTTGCTTGGTGCTAGCAATAAGGGAACACATGCATAATGTGATTTTATTATAGCTAGTTGTCATCCTAGTAGTTGCATGATGCTTTACTAGTTTCATACATACCCTTCGCTCATTTTTTTCGACATAACACCTCCCCACATTGACAAAATTGTTGAAGCTCCCTCTCTAACTTAGAAATACTCTCATTAAATGATCCTTTGACTAGTAGGAATGTGCTAAGTGCTAGAGGATGGTAGAGGCACACAAGGAGATACACAACTAGCATGAATCTTTGGCTTAATTAGGGGTAGCTCATTGCCAACTTGATCAACATCTACAAAGTAAGGAAGAAGATTACTCAGTTAGTTTGCGATAAATTTTCTACATACATGCATGAAAAAATATATATTGTAGAACAAAAATATCTTAACTATGATAATTATCACATTTACCTATATCATTTGGTGACTCATCATTGGTAAAGAGAATGTTTTGGCCTTGTAGCCAATTCGTGCCTACATATGGATCTAATGAACTATCTAAGTGATCCCCATCAGGCTGCCCAAACACATCAATCACTGAACAAGGTGCACCCCAACATGGTTGTATCGGTTGCCCCACTTTGGGCATTAAACTCACCCAAGTCATCATAACTTTACTGGTTAGTGAAAAGTAAGGAAGTGGCTCAACTTGAGGCTAAGTGGTGATAAATATCTCAAAAAATTTATAGCATAACATAGATGCATAGGGGAATCCCAACCTCCCACCAGAGTTATAAAAATGAGTCAAGTCTAATGTATGATAAATACATCTCAATAGTATTGTGCTCCACTTATGAAGGGTGCAATACTTGTTAATTTGATCAACACAGTTCAATCTTGTGGTTTTTTTTCTACCCATCACTAAAGGAAGGGCTCAAGGCACATAGGATAATGTCAATTGCCCTCACATCTTGATGCAACTCAAAACTAAAAATAATTATCTATCTTGCTATCACCCCTTGTCTCCTTGCTTTGATTTACTCAATACTACAATACTTGCTCATGTTGTCCATCTACATTGAAACAAAAACATGATTAGACACATTGGGGAAATTGAGAACATTTGCCCCTTCTTAGTTAATATAATAATAAAATAATGTCATCCTTTGGTGGACTAGACCAACTCTTTACCCCAACCCAAAATGTTTGACGACCATGATTCCATTAATAAATCAAGATCACATAAATTTGAATTTCACCATTATAGAAATTGCCTTTCACCTGACAATACTACCTTCCACCTTTAAATTTTTCATGATGACATGGCCACAAGGATAAAACTAAGAAAAAAATAAAAATCTCCAATAACCAAACAATACCATGAAAATGGATCTTTGAAACCAACACATTCTATCTCCATAAATATTAGATACAAAAACCACAAAACCATATGACAATGAACATTATTTGCCCTTGTTGTTGATAGTAAGTTTGCTTTATTATTAAGTTTATATAAACTATTTAACAAAAAATCCTACACAAGAAGTTGATATAACCACCTGTAAACATTTCACAACTAAATGATTAAAAGAGTCTATTATTCATGGGATTTTGTTCCTCTCTTTTTTTTTGTGTATTGAGTATATCATGGAATTCAGGGAAAATTTTAAGAACCCCCCCTAAATTTATATGTATGATAAATGGGTGAATCCCCGTGACACATCGGAAAGTGTGAAGGCTATTTTATCAATAACATAATATGCATATATAATTTTTTGGCGAATCTTTCACCAAATTATACAATCTTGTAAGATTTGGGCAAATCTTTCATGGAATTATAAAATCTTGTGAAATTGTGGCGAATTTTCACATAATTATAAAACCTTTTAAAAGTCTTGGCAAATCTTTCACAGAATTATACATGGTAACAAATTTCCATAACTGTGATCCATGATATATATGTAATTTCCATAATATCCTTCATCAAATTTCAGTTTTGATTCTAAGAAGAGGTCCTATAGACTAGGTAGGTCTATGTGTGTGTTGTGTTTATGCTTCCTTTGAGACTCACCTCTCCTTGGAATCAAAACTGAAATTTGATCAACTATCTATATCTATATATATATAATTAAAAGAAAGAGATATCTCCATTCAAGACTTTTTGCAAACTGAAAGGAGCTTATTTAAAATTTGAGAAGCTAAAAAAGGTGAAAAAACAAAGATCAGTTGCAGACCCAGTGATAGAAACATCAAGTTCGCATGGGTATTTTAATGGAGCGTCCATAAAATCCCCTAATAAATGTGGAGCAGGAAGTATACATTACATCTCAGATTCCCATCAAATCAAATTTGAGGGAGTTAAACCAACAACTTTGCAGACTCCAAAGATCAAAGAGGTCTCCATTTTCAGGGCAATAGATTTAGGAGTTAGAGACATCAATATCTATGGGAAATCAATGCTAGATGGGGAATGGTTGACAGGATCCATAGACATGTCGTCTTCGATCTTGGGAGTATTCCAAGCAAATCTGGTACAAAACAGAGCACTTATGTCCTCACCTACACAATGTAGTCAGCAGAACATTTTGGAGACTAAATATATATGCCAAGCACTAAAAATATCTATCAAAGGACTTAGGAGGTTCTCTTATCTTTCCTTATGCTTCCCCTCTATGAAATTGACCAAATCCACAATGTTCTAGGCTTGTTTATAGAATTTAGTTGAGAATCCACCAAGGCTTAGAGCATTGTCACGATTCATGTCCCACATAACTTTGTTAATCTACAAGTGAGACATTGTTGGGTGCTAAAATAGCCCCTTTTTTCTTATCATTTCCACGCCATTTTCATTTCATTCTCTTGTATTAATTCATCCCTATTGTTTACATTATCTATGAGAACATCAATCCTGGAGCAGATACAATTCATTATTCATTGTGTTATGCTAAAACTTAATTCATAATTTATTTGTAAACTAGGATGATGTTTCCTAATTTGGGTATTTACACAGTCATACATGTAAACCATGGAGACATACATATATGTAGATATGCTCGTGCTGAAACACCTTGATGAAACATGCACGAAGAAGACTATGCAGAATTAATAAGAATGAATGCATATATGTTGGTCTTGAAACATCATGCTGAAACACCTGGTTGAAACACGTATGAAGAAGACTATGCATAATTAATAAGAATGAATGCAGATATGTTGGTGTTGAAACACCTAGCTGAAACACACATGAAGAAGACTATGCAGAATTAATAAGAATGAATGCAGATATGTTGGTGTTGAAACATCGTGTTGAAACACTTGACTGAAACACGCATGAAGAAGACTATGGCACCATTGATTGACTCTCCTTGTGGAATCTGGATCTATCATATCTAGCTAACAGATTTACTCCACCATTTTCATCCATGGTCATCGGTGTCTATTAATGGAAGGTATCAATAACACTGATTGGAAAATTGAACGTGATCGCCACCTCATATTTTGCTTGCCATTGGTAAGTTCCTGCATGTACATGTCTGTGGTTTATAGGTATGACTATGTTTGACATGATATTGTGAAATAATGACTACTCCACACCCTTCCACATCACCAACAGACGACCAATATCGTCAATTGGGGGGTATCCCATCATCCCTGAATAAATTAACCTACCGCTGCCATAAACATTCAATCAACATGGTTGATTTTTTCCACGAATCACCACCTGACACCACCTTTCCAAAAATACCAACAAATCTCCTTCCACTGTCCTATGTGCCCATGCATGTTGAAGCTCTTGGGTCTGTAACATGTGTTAGGAATTTTGAATATGAAACTCCTTTGCAATGTTGTTACACCTCAATATTGCTCGCTTCGATAAGTGTCGCATGTTCTTCACAAGTGTCGCAAATGTCAAACAAAGCATACTGCCATGATGACGACACTAAGGAGACACTTAGAATACCTCAGACACTTGATTTGGAGGAAGGAGAATGATTAACTAAAGTCAAGAATCTCTTGCCACCTGAAAGGAGCTCTTAAACTAGGGTTTTGAGGGAGAGCGCTCCCCTATGGCACCCTTAGGAGCGTTGGCG
>SNQJ01S0057672.1:15656-25892 GCA_010110895.2 Picea sitchensis | reverse complement strand
AACTCACTCAGGCTCCTTGGAGGGTAAATCCACAATTACTGCGTGGAAGCTTGCACCAGGGTGAAAGTCCATTAAGCAGGTCTCCATTGTAACTGTTACACCATATCCCCGCCCCTTCTTGACTTCATCACGCGACATTGGATTTCATCACAAACTAGTACGGTCATCGAGAGAAAGTCTTGTTTTCTTGGTTGTGATTCTTAGATTCTATTAGCGTATGTTGTTTCTTCTCGGTAGTTGGCCATAGATATTTTCCGTCGACTCTTTTTCGCCAACATCGACCCTCCATGCCGTTCACGGAGGCTACAGGGACTTCCTCCAGAAAATATGGAAGGGAACACCCCTTTACCCCCTCATTCTATGGAGGAATATCCTCAACAGAGTGAGGTTCAAGACACTACAACTTCCCAAGGAGAAGTTCCCACTCCTTTAGAGAATTTTTGAATTGTTTCGGAGTCTCCGGAAGCTTTCCGCATTCCAGAGGGATATGAGCGACGTGTTCTCCAACTAAATTCAGTCGGTGAATTTGTCGTCGTCAATCCTTCTGACATTCCGACTGGGTCTCATTCAAACCCTTTAGTCGGTGACCCCTTTTGGACCGCAGACATTGTTTGAATTCCACCGCGCATGGTGTGGGATCTTTATGGAGCAGGAGTAGGTGTCGACACAGCTATCACCTACACCGTACCTTTAAACCATTTTACCGGTACTACCATTTTTACAGCCACACCGTCCGTTGGTCCAAACACATCGTCCGTTGGCCCAAGGTCTACTTTTCCTCTCCAGATGACCCATTCTACAATGGTCCCTCACATTCCGACTATTCCCGCCGGTAATGCGGTGGTTAGCCAAGCCGCAATTGGCACACTAGTAACACCTCGACCTTCATCGTCACTCCCTTTTGGGTACAGAGCACTGAATTTTTCCACTGCCACTACTACCCAAGTTATGCCGGGAAGTTCCATACCTATCCAACAACCCGGAGGGACCGGTCTTGGTGGTCTTAATCCATTTACCGATACCAGTCAGTCATTTACGTCTGGTTATCAAATTCCGGGAACTCTACCTCAAGCTGGGGGGCATCCTCCCACCGGAGGACAACTTCCATTTGGAGGGCACCCTCATGCTGGGGGTAGCCTCGATCCGGATCTTACCATCAACCATATGGACAAAATGTGTCTGCCACGCCTAATCCATGGAGTATCCCTTTTCTAGGAAACCCACAGTTCTCGGGGGGACACAATTCTCAAGCTCCACAACAACCTCCTTATGGACAAACGTCGAATCCAGCTTATAATCCTCAAAACCCATCCGGTTATCCTCCGCTTGCACATGTTTCTCAAAACACCTCAAATCCTGTGTACCCTGGTCAACACCAACCTTATACAAGAGGGCCCACTAGTTACAATTATCCGCATAACCTAGTGTATGGCCCTACTGGTGTCCCTATGCCACACCAGTATTACCCACAGGTTAACCGACAACTACCTTTCCTCGCAACTCTGGACCTCCCAGACTTGTCTCGGTTAACGAATGATCATATCTTTCATTCTCTAGTTTGGCTAGCTATTCCAGCTAAACGTTCTTCCGATATTCCAAAATTCGACGGAAAGTCCAGAGAAGACCCAAACAACCACGTGATGACTTTCCATTTGTGGTGTTCATCGAACTCCCTCATGGACGATTCTATACGTTTGAGTCTTTTCCAATGAACGCTTATGGGTTCTACAACAAAATGGTATATTGAACTACCACGCGCTTCTTTTCACGATTTCAACTCCCTTGCTATGTCCTTCCTCACACACTTCTAGAACTATTGACCTCCCTTCGTCAGACAACCTCCGTACATATTTCTGATCATATTCATGAATGGAGACGACGACGAAGGCTAATCAAAGCGGTCATTCCTAACCAATTATTAGCGGAATGGTTCACTAAATCATTGTTACCCCAAATCGCTCGTGATGTTTCCATGGGTGGTGTAGTCACTGAGGAAGAGGCTATCGCTCGAGCTCAATACTTAGACTTGGTTTATTCGCAGTCTGGTACTTTGTACGAGTTGATACCAAATTCTACCCGTGCCACTAATGATCCATCCAAACCATTGTCTGCCTCGCACGCGGATGGAGTTATTGGTTCCGTCAAAACCCAATCTACTTCCCAGTCGACTGGAACAACCCAGCGGCCCGCTTCGACGGTTGCTCCCAGTCCAACTGCACCCTCTTCTACCCCCCCTCAAACTCAAGTCTCTGAGGTGAATGCGGTCCAATCGACCCCTTCACAACAACGAACAACCAAAAAATCAACCGCAAGTCCCTGCTGCCGAGAAACAACCACAATGGAAACCGAAATTCCCATGTCTCATTTGTGGCGACGATAACTACACTCGAGATTGTCCACATCGCGATGAAGTGGCCAAGATATTTAAGGGAAATTCACAACCCGTTGTGCTTACTCAACCTTTTCCACAGCAGCAATCTTTGGTTGCTCAAACCCCCATTCCAGGGGGAAGTTCCAACCAATCCCATGATGAGGCCTCGACAAGTGCCCACATTTACATGTTTAACGAGATTAATCTGACCACTCGCTCTGCGACATATGACACACCGATTAAACCTGATAAGGCGAAGCCCGCTAATGGTTCCATACCAGACCCATTACCATATTTTGTTAATCCTTCGTCTGCTAGTCCTCCGTCCGGGCCACTTCAGATTGACAAACCTTCGTTTGACTCCATTTTACGCCCTCCTAAGAGCACTATAAGAAAGTCTACCTTTAATCCTAGTTCATGGGCTGCCCAAAACTACAACATTGTTGAAGATTTGGCTCAAGCACTGTGTGCTATGTCTGCTTTGGAAGTTCTACAACACTGTCCCAGCCAACGTAGAACGCTCTTAGCTGTCATCGATGATTTCGATCCTGAGTCATCAAATAACCTCACGTTTAATCTGTATGATCATCAACCTCGACTCTCTCACCAACTAGCCTTTCAGATCGATGTTGTTGTTCACAATCAACAAATCCAACGAACTATCTTGGATGAGGGAGCCTCTACTTGTGTCATGTCTTTAGCTTGTTGGAAAGGCTTAAAATCACCTGCCCTTAACAAATCCCCTACGATGTTACACGCTTTTGATGGATGAGTTTTTCATCCTCACGGACTTTTACAATCCTTAGTCGTTCAGTTGGGCGGCAAAACTGTTACCGTTGATGTCGAGGTGGTCGATGCCCCCCTCGATTACAACCTACTACTTGGAAGAAGTTGGTTCTACACTATGACTATCGTCGCCTCGTTGGTGTTTCAATGTGTACAATTCCCCCATCAAGGCAAAATTGTCACTATCGATCAACTAGATTTTTGTACACCCGACGCTCGCGCCCCTGTCACCAACAACATTCTTTTTCTGGGAGACCACCCAGTTACGTATGAAAGCGTTGGTGTTGGCTTGTTAAAAGATTCTATCCTTATGGGTACCTTCCCTACACCACTTCCACCCACTGCAAATCATATTGCCACCATCAATATGATTTCGACTATGCCTTATCAATCCTTGGAATCATCTGACCCTTAGATTGTACCTAGTCCCATGGAATTCGATGTGCTCAGTGACACTATGCCACTTAGCCCAGCCAAGGTCGCATACGTAGCTATTCAATCTGCCTCTCCCTCTCCAGACAACCCACATTTACTGGCACCTGATGCCTACTCGATGCCTTCATGGTTGGATTCCCTATCGTCTACAATCGATTACATTTCCCAAATTTTCCCTTCTAATGAATCTATTATGGAAATGCTTAGTATTGACGACGTGCCTTGGGATGATAACCATCATCGATCCTCTTTTCTTCCGCCTCTGGAAGAAATTCACCAAGACATACACTATGTCTTCCCTCCTGATGTTACCAATGCTCCACAATCTCCCATCCTCACACAAGATACTCTTTCTGAGGGGAATATGGGTAACATATCTACTACGATTGTCATTGATATTTTGATCAAAGAAGGTGTTGTGGAAAACGTTAACCTTGGTGCTAATTGCACACCCGAAGAAGTGGTCTCTTACACCGCTCTGTTTAAAGAATTTTGCGATGTCTTCGCTTGGAGCTACGAGGAAATGCCAGGGATCGACCCTTCGATCGTCGTGCACGAAATCAAGACTTACCCTGGTGCAAAACCGGTTCGACAAAAACTTCGCCCGGTTCATCCCAAGAAAATCGCGGCTATAAAGGCAGAAGTTGAGAAACTTCTAAAATCTGGCTTTATCTATCCTGTCCCTTTGGCAGAATGGGTCTCCAACCTTGTTCTGGTTGCCAAAAAACAAGGAATCATCCATGTTTGTGTTGACTATCGGGATCTCAACAAAGCTTGTCCCAAGGACAACTACCCTACGCCCTTCATCGGCCAAATCATTGATAATTGCACGGGGAGCATAATCTTCTCTTTCATGGATGGCTTCTCCGAGTATAACCAGATCGAAATCTTACCTGCTGATCAACATAAGACAGCCTTTATCTGCCCATGGGGAACTTTCGCCTATCAAAAGCTACCTTTTTGTCTCAAAAATGTTGGTGCTACTTTCCAGCGGGCCATGTCGTACGCTTTCCACGATATCAAGCATATCGCAGAACCTTACCTCGATGACTTACCTGCCCACTCATCCAATCGATCCGATCACGTTGATCACCTACGGGCTATTTTTCTTTGATGTCAGTTCTACCGTATTCGCTTGAACCCACATAAGTGTATTTTTGTTGTTGAATCCGGTCGACTCCTCGGTTTCATTGTCTCTAAAGACGAGATTAGGGTGGACCCCTTAAAGATTAAGGCTATTCTGGCCTTACCTCCACCTACTAATTTGACCCAACTCCAAAGTTTGCAAGGCAAAGCAAACTTCCTTCGTCATTTCATCTATAACTACGCTGAGATAACTAAAGGATTCATGCGGTTGCTGGAGAAAAACACCCCTTTCATCTGGGATGACATCGCTCAACGGTCATTTGATGCTCTCAAGCATGCCTTGACCCACGCACCTTTGTTGCACCCTCCAGAGTATACAAAGGACTACATCCTTTACTTGACCGCCTCCACTTCCACTATTGTGATGGTGTTAGTTCAGGAGGACCCCAACGGTGAAGAACATGTGATCTATTACCTGAGCAAGAGTCTATCTAGACCCGAACTCTGATATTCACATGTAGAGAAACTGGCTCTGGCAGTCGTCATCGTTGTCCAGAGATTCCGCCATTACATCTTACTATGCACCACCACGGTGATCGCGAACTCAAACCCCATGTACCACATCTTGACACGTCAAGTGCTTGGGGGAAAATACTCTAAATGGATCGTCATCCTTCAGGAATTCGATCTTGAATTTACAAAGTCCAAAGCCAAAAAGTCCCTAGTGTTTGCGGAGCTTATCTGCGATCTCCCTCGTGCTGATGAAGACATCAAACCTAGAGATTCTCTCCCCGATGAAACTCTTTTCCTCATCAGCACCTATGATCCTTGGTACGGAGACATCCTCCTTTACCTCCAAACCCAGTGCTTTCAGCCTAACACTTCCCGTGAAGAGCATCGACGTATTCGCCACCATTCTCGTCGTTATCTTATCGTCGGCGACACCTTGTATCGTCGTGGTATTGACACTATCCTTCGACGATGTCTTATTCATGAGGAGGTTGAACACGTTCTGAATGATTGTCACCTTGGTGCCTGTGGCGGTCACCTTTATGGGATGGCCACCGCCCAAAAAATCCTACGTGCCGGCTATTTTTGGCCCTCGATTTTCAAAGATTGTATCGAGGCAGTCAAAAAATGTCCACCTTGCCAAGTTTTTAACAACAAGGCACGAACCCACCCTACTATGTTGCACCCCATTATCGCCATCGGCCCCTTTTCCAAGTGGGGTATCGATTCATGCAATGTAAGCCTACCTCAGTCGGGGGGGCACGGTTATATAATCGTCATTGTCGACTACTTTACCAAATGGGTTGAGGCTATGCCTACCTTTCTGAACGATGGTCGTACCGCAACTCTGTTTCTTTTTAACCACATCATAACTCATTTTGGTGTACCACACGCCATTGTCACTGATCACGGTGCACACTTTAAGAACCAGATGATGAGTGAATTACATGCCAAGTTGGGTTTTCGCCATGAAAACTCATCCCCATACTATCCTCAGGCCAACGGACAAGTCGAGGCTATCAATAAAGTCCTAAAAACCATGATTCAACGCATGGTAGGGGCAAACAAGACATCTTGGGATCTACATCTTTTCTCCGCTCTCTGGGCCTACCGTACTTCCGTGAAAACCGCAACTGAATTCACTCATTTCCAGTTGGTGTATGGCATCAAAGCCGTTTTACCAATCGAGTGTGAGATTCCATCTCTGAAACTTAAAGTAGAACTCCTACCCCACACTTATGCCGAAGAAGAACGTTTCTTATATCTATCCAAGCTGGACGAAACACGTCGTGATGCCGCTCTCATTAACAAGGCACATCATAAACGGATCAAAAATCAATACGACAAATATGTCCATCCTTGGACTTTTGCAGAAGGAGACTTAGTCCTCGTCTATGACCAAGCTCATGACAAATTGGGGACAGGTAAGTTAGAACCTCTGTGGCATGGCCCTTACATCGTGAAACATGTTCTACACAGAGGCGCTTACGAGTTAGTAGATTATGATGGAATTTCCCTAGGCGAGCCCCAGAACGGGCTTTACCTTAAAAAGTATTATGCCTAGATCACCCAGCATGTGTACTTTGTACATTATTGTATTTCGGTTTGGTGTGTCTGTTTCTTTCGCATGCTTGAGTCTTTACCGTTGCCACTCATAATTGTGTCTTGTGTTTTCATGCGCAGATGACGTCTTCCTTTCCTATCTTTTCCAAGTTTGTGGATGGTGCTAGTCGACATACCTGGAACATTGCTTCGACAGCATGGGTTATTTATCAATTTGACGAGGTGGTGAGTTCATGAGGTATTTTCTTAGGACCAGCGACCAATAACATGGCAGAATATCATGTTGTCATCAGACTTTGACCCAAGCCTCCTCCCTAGGTATCTCTCGTATCATTGTTTACTTAGACTCCCAACTCGTGGTCTATCGACTCAATCAAATCTACGCTATTCGTAATCCTATCCTGCTACGTCTCCATCTACAAGTTCGTCGTCTTGAATGAATGTTTGATTACATTGAATACACACACATTCCAAGAGAACTCAATAGTGTTTCGGATTCGTTAGATAATTACATCATGGATCGGTATCTCGCCCACATATAAGATTTCATAAAGGAAAGCAAAATTGTACATCACATGTAAATTAAAACACATCACATTAAAGGCATCATCATGTACAAATCATTTGGCACTGTAAAAACTCGGAACTGTATATATATACATAGCGTGACTGAAATGTTTTGATTACATCAAAAAAGTATTTAGAAGAGCAAAATGTTGGGTCTTTACACCCATATAACATCGCCTGACAAGGCATACGAAAATAAAATCACCAGAGAGACTCTAATCTCCCTACACTACATTGTGCTAAGAGTAACATATCACCGCATACTACGCGTCTCAGTAGAGAATTGACATTCTCTGCCCCTCCCACAGTGTGCCTCTGCAGATGTAAAGGCACTTCTCCCCTCCGTAGAGGAGGAATGCCCATCGTGAGGCCTTGGAGGTTTCTTTCAACCTCCGGGAGACCTATCACTGGTGCTCTCAGATCTGTTGCAACCGGAGCACCCCCACGACATCCTGGTATTGGTATCTCAACCAGGCGCACTACTCCCTTGTCTGCATGTTGAAAACAATACATCTTTTAAAAATTCTTCTACATACCCAAAAAAAAACTATATACATTAAAAACTTAAAAAACAAAAACTAGACAAGGTGTTGCTCAGTCTCTTACCTGATGCATCCCAATCTTCCCCCGCGGGTAGAATCAAATCCATGCTCCCGCGAAAATCCACCTCAGCATACATGAAGTCTTCTATCCAGAGATACTGCCATCTCAGCCAAGCGAGGAAGTCGTCATGAAACGGAACTCTGACTCCGCTACTAGCCTCGGAGACAGACTAGTCCACCTCTCCATCTGTGGTTCGTCCACTGGTCGCATTGCCAGCGCTATCTGAGGCTGCCTCTGGGGAATGTGCTCTAAGAAAAATGAGACCAGAAAAGAGCCGTATCTGAACTTTTTCTGCCCCATCCTACACTGCGAAACCTGTTCCTTCACATTCCGAAGGAACCCTGCGCTCCAGTTAAACAGTGTTGGCTCCAAACACTGTACGCCATAAGCCACCTGTGATCTTGACGCCAGATGTGCACTAGTACTGCCCGTCACACTCATGATGGAAAACAAAATGGACCGGAGGGGTAACTCTCGGATATCCTTGATAGGGATTCTACCCCCCACCAGTCTTGCTCCTGGGACACAATGACATGCCAGATACACGCCCACTTGCTCAGGAAGTGCCCTCTGCCCGGAAAAAGATATAGGAACCCCTCTTTTCGAGAGGCCAGTCAAGAAATATGCATATTCCAACTCGATGGTTAGAAGTTGTGTTCCGATCCGGAACCCTTACTCCGCAACATCCCACAAGTTGATCTTGTGCTCAAGCAATAAAATCTCCTTCTTCATTTTTTGCAATTTGAAGAATTTCAGCAAGCCACATGCTCTTAACGCGGCCTGCGTGCGAGGACTCCGCAAGGCAGCCAAGTCATCAATCTCATGCTCTCGTTCTTTCCACTCGATCATGGTCGCTGAAATCACCTACAAACAAAAAAATGAAGAAATTCAGTATTCAATGTTTTTGGCAATTTCGGCAATTTCTTAAATAATTTAAAAACTTGAAATCTCATGCCCACATTGTTAAAAAAGACCACACCCTATTTTATAATCATCATGCCCTCTCTTTGCCATTCAATAATCATCACACAACAATAAAACGTTTTTAATTAAGATGATGTTCATAATGGCTGCGTGGGCGCATTTTTTGAGTTTTCTATGACTTCTTTAACAAAAACGACCCATCCACCCAACTGTCAAGGTGTTGGCATGTTGGCTATCACTTTCTAAAACGTTTTTGCACAAAGAATGTCTTACTCCCATCGTTTTTAATAGAGGCTGATTTGATCTTTTTTGGAGCAACCTAGGGCTTCATTTTTTAAATTAAATGTTGCTATGGAAATGAATATTAAACCATGTAATTGAAAGAAAGAGAGATGAAGATCTACCTGGTCCAAACGGCAAGAGAAACAGTCAATCGTAGCTCCGGTATCAAGCGAAACAAGATCCACCTCCAAAATGAGACTCTCCACTGCTACAACTCCTTATGCAAAATGAAATGGTAAATGAAATTTTTCTTGTATTACTATTTATAAATTTCCATTTTTCATAAGGTATAGTAATTTATGGGTTTCTCTGACAATATAATGGCTTCAATAAACCACTAGATTGCAGTATTGACATCGCAGGTTTCCGAGCAGTTCTGATTCATTTGTTTACCTTGTCACATCCATGAGCATAGTCTTAATTCGTTTTTGAGCTCGAAAATATGAGAACGCACCGGGTAAACTTTTATCTCTTTTTCGGACCCGCATGGACACACGAAAAAGGAACCCCCCCGGAGTCATCTTTAAACTCTTTTCAGACTCTCTAAATATGAAAATATTGTCGAGTGATCTTGCTTCCTTTCACGCTCGTTAAAAGGTTCGAAAGGGCATCTTTCGAGCGATAGTTTATCTCTTTTTCGGTCTCGTTAGACTATTGTACGAAAAAGGAACTGAGAGAGTTCTCTTTTAAGTGTTTTTCCAAACTCTATAATCATGAAAAACCTTCGATTTTTCTGTCTTTGGACTTGCTAAAACACACATCGACAGACCCATACGGGACCAAACCCTTACTTCTTCCGGTTCGTTAAACAAAGGAAGAGGAACTTACCGAAGGCGAGTTATATCGAGCATGTGTTATCCTCCTCAAGCTCATTAAATCAAAAAGAGGTACTCGTCTATCTGGATGGGGGAAAAATTGAAAGAAGCAAGCCAAGCAGTCTCTTGAGAACATTACCAAGTAATTCTTAGAGTCGCCCTTGAACACGGCACTTTGTCATTTGCACGCATTATAATTCGTCGAACCTCTGCACTGAGCCAATCCTTTGAGTTTCTTTCACTCCTCTGGGTCACCTAACGTAAGTCATAGCATCCACTGCATCATCAAGTTTT
>SNQJ01S0057671.1:43406-65665 GCA_010110895.2 Picea sitchensis | reverse complement strand
TGAGGAATGGTCCAAACATTTCTTAGGGTTTATACATTCTGTCCAGGGTGCACTTTAATTAGTGTAGGAAGAATGGCCCAGGGTGAGAAATGGTCTAGGCTCAGAAATAAAAAATAATCCTTCTTCCTTATTTGTGAAGAATAGGGCAGATAGCCCATTTCCAATGAGGGCAGATATTCTTTCAGATCTCACAAACATGAGTGAAATATTGGCCCAGATGATTCAGTTTATCTTTAACAATATTTTTCTGTGCAAGATGGCATCAGATGATTGTTATGAAGACAATAGATATAGACTACTATGGTGGATGTGCTCTACTGTTCGTGAGGCATATATTCTTTCAGAGCTCACAGATGTGAGTGAAAGATTGGCCCAAATAATTCAATATATATCATAACATGGTTTCTATGCAGATTGCTATCAGATGTTTGTTATGAAGACTGTATGATAGTAGAGGAGGACTACTGTGGTGGATATGTTCCACTGTTTGCAACCATTATGTTGTTGATCAAGTACTTGTGTGTTACTTGGTGTGGTAGTAAACCACTTGGATTCTAGTTATGTACTACTATGAATAGACACAGTCGTGTTCTATCCTTGTTCTAATTGCCTTGAAGACTATCAACAATTTATTGGAGATAATGATCATTCAGATAAATGATGAACATAGATTTTCCAGACGGAAAACAGTTCAGAGATTTTACTCCTCTTGTATCACTCTATGGTGAAAGTGACTTATCCAGCATCATATCCAATTACTTAGATGAAGTATGGTTTCGAGAGATGATGCAACTGATGGTGATGGTGATGCTCATGATCTAGTCATGAAATAGTCTAGATAACTATATTGATGCTACCAGGTAAATGGTATGTTTTTGTGCTCAAGTCCATTACCTGTGATACCTCCCTAGATAGGAGGGAGTGTTAATATTATGGTAGTTGTGGGAGGTATTTACCTCCACGTGTGAACCTGACAAGAATAGAAGACTCCAGGAAGCAAGAGAAAACCCTAATGAGTTGGCTAATAACCCTAGAAGCCTTGTCGGCTCAAGAAGATAATTTATATTAGGTTATTAGCCTCCAAGAGAAGAAGTCAACTAGAAATAATAATAATATACTGAACAGACACATATCCATAAGGAGAAGTCGGCCCCAACAAATCTGGCAGAACCAATATAAATAAAGGGCGCCAGTTCTCATTTTGACACATCTCAGAATTGCAGTTCCCAGTTTGGTGCGCACTGTAGTTGCAGTCTTGTGCGCAGGTTTGGAGGAGAGCTTTTAGTGCATCTACAACAACAAGTTCTTAGTATTGGCTTGAATATCTCTTGGCTAGGGTTTGGACTGTCTGATCAACTTTTTGTGATGCGCTATCCTTGGGGAAAGGTGCGCTACCCTTTGTTTGGCTATCTAGCTTAGGGTTTGCTTCCAGAGTAATTCTTAGTCAAGGTTAAGGTGTTCGGAGGGAGGATTCGGCCTATGGTTGGGTGACGAGGGTATCGTCAATGGTAAAACGAGCACACCATCTTCTATATTCTAACATCTAGAATGTCAAAAACTTGTTTCCAGACAGCCTGAAAGAATACCTCTTGTTGTTGTATGAGAGAGGAAGCTTGTGGGTCGAAAATGTTGAGACTATCTTTATAAGTAGTGACTTTCCTAGACAAAAAGGGAAGTATTGAATCCATGGAACATTATAGTGTTATCAGAGTTGACTGTTCTCGAGAAAAACCCTTGTATCTTCTGTATTATGTATCTGACAAGATGTTTGTTGTGGACGTTTCCAGACAATACATATCTTGGCTTCACTTCTTTCATGAAAAAAGAAAGAAACAATTCATTCCTTTACCTTGGAGAATTGGGGAAATTCTGTTGAGAAGTATTTCAAATATTGATGAATTGCAATGCATTTTGACTAGTATAATTTAAAGTTTATAGACGAAATCAAAGGGTTCGACCCCAACCACTTGTTTATGAATCATATGAAATTTGTCGGTTTTAATGTTTCACTTTGTAATTCATTTTTATTTGGAGAGGAGGAAGGTGACAACCAAGATCCTCAAGCAATATTTGTTGAAAAGGTACTAGAGGACATCGATACTGTCATCAACATTACATACCAAAATAGACATATGGGAAGAGTTGTTAATGAAAGGAGTACTCGTTCTCCTAATGTATCTTAGAGAAGTGGCCCACAAAAACAAAATTCTCAAACAACAACACAAGAAAAAAACAAGTCTTTAGTCAATGATTCTGATGACGAAGGAGATCAAAACCCTCCTAAGAGAAATTTGGAATGACCTTTTTCAGACAGATCTTCCATATTTTCCATAGTTAGAGCCATTGTAACCAACGTTTCGAATCCCAAACTGGACTCATCATCAGGACCAATCGTCAAATATAGGAGCTGCAAATCTTCCTAATATATACACAATGTAAGACATATTGGAACCAACCTTGGTTAGGTTGGTTCCAATATGTCTTGCATTGTGTATATATTAGGAATATTTTCAGCTCCTATACTTGACGATTGTTTATGATGATGAATCTAGTTCAGAATTTGAAACGTTGATTACAATGGCTCTAACTATGGACAATCCAAAATATCTCTCTGAAAACCCTCACCATAGAAATCTAAAAACTTGGAATGATCTCATAAAATTCCTATAAAAAATAGAAGAACAAGGAAAACCAATCAACAAGGGGTAGAAGAGGTCGCACCTAAATATGAACTTGTTCTTGAAGACATGGATTTGGATGCCAATATTAAAGATACATAATTTTCCGATGAAGAGCAAAGACTTCAAGAAAGATGGGAGGTTGCAGTTAAATTGGTAACATAGGAACCAATCTTATTTGAAGAAGAATATTTGACTGTACATAATGCTCTGTTTGATAGAAGTACCAAGAAATTAATCTTTGAAAGAATTCATTCAAAAAATAAAAAGGTCCAAGGATAATCTAACTCAGAGTTAGATCTCAACGAGGTGCCACCTTCTAGAATTGCATGTATCCATGAAGTTACAATGGAAGCTCTTAAAATGTCAGTTGATGAAACGAAGAATGAAAACACCAATTTACAAGAAAGAATTAAAGAATTGGAGAATGCCCCGATGCCGCCACACATATTCTCCAACCCAATCAATACCATGCAGCCCTGGAAGAGCCTCGATGGAACACCAAAATCCAATTCAAGGTTAAGAGGAACATCAAGCCTACTGGCTGCAATCATAAGGTATATTGGAGAGAATATTCATATATATATGTCTGTCATTCTTGAGGCATGGGAGTTTGCGAATAGTTTTGTTTCTTTGGGGTCCAAAATTACCAATCTAAGACAATACCTCCAAGCCGATCTTGAGAATGATGAGGGTTTTATAAGGATGTTATTATTACATTTGATTTAAAGGTTTTAGGCATGAGTGAATTAAAAAGAAAGGAAGAAGATTTACCATCTCCTACTCGTATTAAACAATTAAAAGCATGTTGGATAAAGAGAATTAAGATTTTAAAGAAAATATTAGTTGATTGTGACACTTTAATTGTAAACAAAGGGGATTTATATTTGACATTGATTGAGTTAGAATTGGTAGGAACCACACGAGAATTTCAAGACCTGAAATTAATTTTAAATTCTATGCTAATGACAAGAGAACAATTTGAAGAACATCTGGAGATATTGAAGGCTATATCAACATAGAAATTTAATAGATTGACTGAGTACACAAAGCAAGAAGTCGAAAGCTCGCTAATTAGCTATATGATTAAAAATGAAGATATTGAAGACACATTACACCAACTTTCAATTGACTTTAGAGATCTTGGAAGCACACTATTCAAAATTAAAGTTAGACACAAGATAATCATCACGCATATGAGAGATTACATCGAAAATTGGTTAAAGCAAGCTTTAATCAAAATAATTGAAGATCATAGAGAGGCGGTTGGTACTGATCATGTAACTGCAGAAAAGAGAATACAAAAGGAACATCGGGCACCAGATAGAGGTGAGAGAAATCCATCACAGTGAGTAAATTGATCACTTCCTTCTCTATTCTTTTCTCTTCTCGTTCATGAATCATCTAGTTGTGTCTTTTCGTTCCTGAGAAAATATAACTGATTTCTGATCGCTTCTCTCTGTCTTCTTTTCAAGTTCAACCCTATTCCACTTTAATTTTATGGTCCACGAGAGCCCAATCCCAGTTCATTTGGATGAATTGCATTTTATTTTTAGACTATTAAAGACTATTGTTATTTTTTTGAAAATCCCAGAGAACTATTTCGAGGTTAAACTTTAATGATATCTTGAACTATGAGCTTTGAGCATAATATATTTAAATTTTTTCTATCTATTCTCTTTTATTTTGAATGAAAAACTCTTTTAAAGTTCTTTGAATTGTGAAACTTTGTCTTTCCCCCACACAAATGTGATCAAAATTATGATACTGTGATGGATGTGAGAATCATATTATTTTTCCTGAAATTGTTATTTATTTTTGTATAATATTTTTGCATACGTTATATTTTAATCTTTGAAGATTCTTGGTCCTCTTCTCAGGAATTCCTTTTGTGAATGTATATTATTTTTCAATCAGTAACATTTTACATTTTCATTGAGTGATAAATATTGGAGTTTGCTATTTAGTATTCTCCCATTTTTGATACTTTGGTCCTAAGATATTCAAGATTTATCTTTAAGAAAATACAGAGGAGTACCACCTCTATACAAACAAAGGAGGATATTTTATCATCGTGAGGTTGTTGTTTGGACCTTAACAGATCTAAACATCAACACCTGGATATACCAAAGTATCCCTTTTGTTGCTTTCCAATGACTTTCATGGGGTGTTTGCATATACCGGGAAACAAGACCAATAAAAAAGGAAATATCAAGATTGCTATGAATCAAATACAAGAGGATACTAATCAACTGACAATAAAAAGTGGTATCTGTTTCAGGTGTAGCGTAGGTGGTAGCAAGTTTGTCTCCATACTAGAAGGGAGATGGGGTTGGTTTACAATCTTCCATGTTAAAGTGGTGACTAAGGTGACATGCATAATTATATTGGGAAATGAAAGTTCCTTCCTTGGTTTGCAATACTCGGAGGCCAAGGAAATAATGAAAATGACCTAAATATGCCATTTCAAATTGCTTCTTAAGGCTTGATTTCACATGGTTTAAATGTTTAGCGTCACTACCAGTGAGGATAAGGTCATGAACATAAATAAAAAGTATTATGAGATGGAATCCTACTTTCTTGGTATAGACATTAGGGTTAGCATGGCATACAAAAAATCTAGTGTCAAGAAGAAATCTATCCATTTTAGCATACCAAGCTTGAGGAGCTTGCTTAAGACCATAGAGATATTTCTGAAGGTGACATGCACAACTGTAGTCATTCTGAACATAGTCAAGAGATTGTTACATGTTAATTTATTCTTGAAAATCTCCATGCAAGAAGGTGGATTTAACATACATTTTATGGACCTCCCATCTATGTGAGGTAACAAAAGTTAGAACAAGGTAGATGGAATTCATTTTGGCTACGGATGCAAAGGTTTCATTGTAGTCAATTCCTTCAACTTGAAATAATCCTTTGGAAACTAACCAGGCCTTATGTCTTTCAACACTTCCATCTAATGCATACTTAGTTCTATACACCCATTTACACATGACAAGTTTTCTTCCTTTCGAAAGAGGTATAAGATCCCAAGGATCGTTCACCATTAAGGAATAATATTTTTTATTCATTACCGTCTCCCATTTTGGATGGCCAGAATATTTTGTAAATATTTTTAGATCACAAGTATTTGAAACTTGAGAGAAAATAAAGGAGACTCACTAGAACTGTGAATGTGTACATCATTGATATGTAGGAACAATGACAAGATCACCAGTTACTTCTTGTGTTGAACATACCCATTTAGGAAACTATGGTGCTGGTGTTGATTCATGTTCAATGTACTCAATTGGAGGAAGTTGAGTAGGTGTAGGTGGATTTTTATCCTCACTGTCATCATCAAAAGAAAAAACCATAATAGAATAAAAAAAGTTTGGAAGAAAAAACGACGTAGATTCCAAAAATGGATTTTAGGCAAAAGATGGAACAAACGTCGAATTAGGCTCACAGACCAAAGATGACACAAACATTTATTTAGGATTGTAACCTGAGATATTTTCATCAAACTTAACATCTCTTCTAATAATTATTTCATTGGGATGAGGTTGAAGAAGTCTATAACCTTTTACATCTTCAGAATATAAAAAAAA
Organism: Picea sitchensis; assembly: GCA_010110895.2. Taxonomy (NCBI): domain Eukaryota; kingdom Viridiplantae; phylum Streptophyta; class Pinopsida; order Pinales; family Pinaceae; genus Picea; species Picea sitchensis. The sequence goes on along the minus strand of SNQJ01S0057671.1, from coordinate 59,394 downwards.
TGAACTTCTCACTTTTAGGCTATAATGCTTTCCTTTTTTCATCAATAATGTGAGACTAGGATTCACTACGAAACACATGGAAGTGGCTTACATCTGGTTATAATTTTAGTCCATGCTTCTTCCAATGTTATATTTTTTAAAGCATTTGTGGGAGTGCAAGTTAGTATGTAATTGGTACATTTGATGGCTTCTACCCAATAATGAAGACTTAATCCCTTAGATTGGATCATGCAATTTTCCATTTCCTTTAAGGTACAATTCTTTCTCTCAACAAAAGCATTTTTCTATGGTGTATATGGAACAATATGTTGCATTTGAATTCCCTATGTAGCGCAATAAGTTGTAAATTTGTTGTTCATGTATTCACCTCCATTATTTTTTCACATATTTTTTGTTCTTAACCTCTGAAGTTGATGTTCATATTGTTTTTCTACAAAGGCCTTGTAGGCCAAAAAAATGTCAAAAACTTCACTCTTAAGTTTTAAGAAATAAACCCAAGTGCATTTGGAGAACTCATGAATGAAAATTAATAAGTACTTCCACCCAAAGAAAGAAGGAGAAGATAACAAACCACTCAAATCACTATGCATAACTTGCAAGGGGGACGAGGTGTGCCAAAAGGTATGTTTGTCAAAACTATCTTGATGATGTTTGTTGAGAACGTAACCGACACAAACACTATCTTTGAAAGAAACAAGAGGAAGACCAATCACCATGTTTTGATTACACAGTTGTTGCAATGAGTGATAGTTTAGATGTCCAAACCGCTCATGCCAAAGTTGTCTTAAGTCATCACTATGAAAAATAAAAACTGATGGAAAAGATGATGAACCGAAGTTGGTCAAATTTGTACAACCTATTAATATCATCAACAATTCTAGTTTGCAGGACATGCACATGATATTTTAGATCCTTGATTACAACTTGGTGAGGTGAAAACTCTATTGTTTTACCTTCACTTCAATGAGTGATTTGATATGCTAATAGAATGTTGCATGAGAGACTTGGAACACACAATGCATCATTAAAATGACCATCATCTATCTGAAATATTCTAGACCCTTCAACACTAAGAGATCTATCATCATCAACAAATATTTGCTTTCTGTTACATTCATTAAAAGCATAAAAAATGGCTTTATCCTTAGCCATATGATAATATGCTCGAAAATCAATAAGCCACTCACCAAAAGAAGAAGTAGAGGTTTCATTGAAGGAGAAACCAGAAGTAGAAAGTGAATGTCCATGAGAATACAAGTTACAAGAAGAAGAATCAATATTGAAGTTGTGGTTATTCATTACTGCTTCTAAGGCCTCCATCCTTTTAAAACATTTAGACTCTAGATGACCAACTCACCCACAAAAATTTCCATACTCATAAGTCTTCTTACTTTTTGATTTTGGTCCCTTTTCACCATTGGGAGTGGAAGTTGGTTGAGAGGGTTCAAGACCCTTGTTTTTCTTGTTGTTGCGAGGATGTTGCTTCTTTGGATGCTTGGATTTATGTTTTTTTTAGGCCACTAAGGCTTTGTTAGATGTATATGCAATGATGATCACTCTTAGATGCAAGAGCTTATCTTGCTCTCTAATCAGAGAATCACAAAAAGACTCAAGAGAGGGTTCTATGTATGAATCCCCTGGAGCTTCTTTAGTGGAGTAAAAGGTAGAGCCAAGCCTAGCAAGAATAACATATATACATTGGTCATCCTTCCTATCTATATTACAGTCTTGAAGTAAAAGTCTAAGTGTTTTGAACTTAGATAAATAATATTCAACGCAAGGGAACTCATTGGGATTTAAAGAGATCAACTAATTTTCAAGTTGGTAGGCTTGAATCACATTATTTTTATCAAATAAATTTTCCAACTTATCCCAATATTCATCTGGGTCATCAATTCCTTGAAGGTGAAATAGTAAATCGGGACAGACGAACATTCTGATTAATCCACGTGCTTTGTCATTTTTACTATCCCATTTGGATTTCTTTTGAAAAACAATGGGATATTTTTCTTTTCCCAAGGTAATCTGGTACAATGCTTTACTTCATAGTACATCCTCCATATGCGACTTCCATGAGAAGTAGTTGGTAGTGGTAAGAAAAAATTACTTGGAGTAGTCAAAAAAATTAAATTGATTGTTTGGATGGAAAGCTCTAAAAAAAATAGACAATTTAAAAAATGGGCACTGAAAATGGGCTTCAGATGTGAAAATTATGCCCCTTTTAAAAAATATATAGAAAGTAACCAAAGTGTCACGTGGCAGGTAAAAGTTGGCCCATTTGGTGATGGATGCACAATTAGGTTACAAAGTAATTTTTTTCCCTTCTCTAACTTTGCCTATAAGCTCCCTTTTACAAATAAATTACTTTTTCTTACTTCACTTTTATAATTTAAGTGAAATGCGTCAATTGGGTCTAGTCCGAGTGGTTTGTCATGCAAGGTGTTATCCCCCCCACTAGGTTCAATTCGCGCAAGTGACATGTTGAGCTCTTAATTGAGCGAAAAAGGATTCAAATTTCTACAAAGTGTGTGTTAGATAATCCAAAATACAAATATCATAGTTTAAAAAGTTAGAATAAAATGATTATTAATTTAGAATATTAAATTAATAATCTAGAATATTTAATTAATAAATGGAGACATTTAGAAATAGAGTATTGTTTTAAAATATATGACTCTAGAAAGGTGTCGTATCTTAGGCTCTAAATTAGGAGTATAGTTAGAAGATTGTTAAGATAACATTTATTGTAAATGGACACTTGTTTTTTAATAAGTGATCCATAACTAGAGTTTGTTAGGACATTTAGCTTATATATAGCTCATTGCAAGAGTGTTGAGGTGTTCGGGTGTAAACTCTTGCAAATTCTCATATGTAATTTATTTTCGTATTTAATAAAAGTGTGTGTCTGAGGACACTTTTGCCATTATTGTGGTATCGGAGCTCCAGTAATGCAGCTGAACTGAAGAGGAGATTATCTAATAAGAGGAAGAGATTCTAGCTCTACAAGCCAAAGAAAAACGTGGGCACATCTCGTCAATAAACTAGTCAGTTTAATTTTTTGTTTTAAAAAAGGAAAATATATTTTTTTTCTCTGAAATTAAAATCATTGGATCAATGGGCAATGAAAGCTGAATAAAAGTACTGCATTCTTATATGAATTGAAAACAAGAATCGTTTTGTTTAATTGGTGACACTAGAAAGGTAGACCACTGCTACATAAAAAAACTATGTCCATGTGTTTTTTTCGAGTCTTCCTGCAATTGGATAGAACACACCAGTGCCCAACACTTTGCTAAGCACATTCGATTTTCCCGAACAAATGATTTATGTTCTGCCTTCATCTCTCTCAGCTTCTGAACTTGATCAACAGTAATCTTAATGGTCCTATCGATCTCTTGCGGTGTAGTGAACCTCCCAATCCAAAATCTAATAAAAGTATGAGGCATACATACTAATCCAAAATCGGATCCAGAAGCCTGACAGGGCTCAAAAAGGCTCAAAAATGAAAGTGCTCGGAATCCGACGCAACCAACACCATTGCGTCCGTCTTGTCTTCCTGATTCTGGCCATATATTTACTTCGTCAAACGGGTTGCGTATGTGAAAGATATCGCGTTCTGTTTGAAAACCCAAACAGGCAAAAAAAGGGGGATGACTGTACAGTCCGTACAGTGCCATGTGGCAGGCTGAATGTACAGGCCGTACGGCCGTACAGATGATGTGGCATCTTCTGGTGACGACATGTGGCAGGTGATGTGGCATACAACCGATACAGTTGGACCAGTCAGAAGGTGACACGTGTCACCACTGTAAGGGTGACACGTGGCACAGGCTAACGTGGTAGACACGTGGCAAGGCTGATAGGGCAGTGACTGGGTAGGTACGGTGATAAGTGGCAGGCACGTGAATGAGTCAACATTCGACACTTGGTAGTTTTTGGTTGGTTGTTGATGTGCCACGTGGCCCAGTCATGGGATGTCACGTGGCACCCTATGGTTGGCTCATGGTTTATGTAAAAGTTTATGGTCTCCACCGGGGTCGAACCCCTGACCTCTCCTCCGCGCAATGGACTGGCAGGACCGGGCTAACCTCTCAGGCCACTAGTGTTTCTTATTATGTATGTGACAATAAATTTATTTAAGTTTATTAAAAGGATTAAACGAAGGCGGAAAGGGCTGGGGCTTAGCCCCAACCCACGATATGTTGTATGATATGTGACCGCCCATATAACCGGGAGCGCGGGGTTAAACCATATACGCGGGAGTTAGCGATAGGGACCAGCCCTCGAATCTTGGGCAGATCCCACAGGACCAGGGGCCATCGACCATTTTGGGCGCAGGGGTTATGACTGTTAGCCACGATCCTATGCATGCGCCCGAAAACCAAGAGCCAGCCCGGACCATTGTGCTAGCGCGCCAGGAGGACAACGCCTGGCCACATGGAGGTGCCCAAGTGACCAGGGGCGTGCATTTTGGGGGCTGCGCCCATATTTTTATACCAAATGGGTTTTTATTATATATTTTGGGATTTTATTTGATATTAAGCCTGTTATTAATGGATTTTCTCCATTTTTGGGAGATATTGGACATTTTTGGAGCCCAAATTTTGGGAGGAAGTTGGAGATGGATAACCAACTTCAGATCTATATAAACCAGGCTTGTTTGAGGCCATGGAGGACAGTCAGAGCATATTTATGCTGAAGGGAAGCCAAGCCAAAGCCATTTTTATGCAGGGAAGCTATTGAGGAGCAGACGCTTTCGGGCCATTTCTGGGAGCTCCGGACGTCCGTTTTGCGTGTCGTTTTCTTTGCAGGGTTCTAGAAATCTGGAAGAATATGAGCAGATCAGTATTGTAGCCAATTGGCACTGCTACGATGTACTTTTGAGATTTTGAACAGAAATAAAGAAGCCTCCCCCATAGAGACAAAGGCCCAGAGACGTAGGCAACATTGTGACGAACTCCGTTATCAATTCTCGTGTTATGGTTTGCTGTTTATTAATTCATTTCAGATCTGCATATGTGTACATGGCTGTCATAATTCCTCTCTTTTCCTCATTCTTTCATTAAGCTTCTCAATTGGATAATTAACGCATGCAAAATTAAAACTCAACCATAGTCATTAAAAGATCCTATGGATGACATACATGTGCACATGCTGCCACTCTTGTTTGCAATCAATAACTTGAAATGTTCAGCAGTAGAATTTCCACATAGCCTACGATTTCGCAGTCAATGTTGCCGCTCTTGTTCGCAGTCAATGCTGCCACTCTTGTTCACAATCAATTGCTCTTCTCTCATTGGCTCTCCACTCTTCATCTGCTAGCAGATTCTCAACATCTGACTTAATGCAACGAATGAGTCTGTATTGAAGAATTGCTTTGGATTAAAGTGCGTGGGTGAATTACAGTTCAATTACATGCGAGGTGATGACGTCTCATTCTTCCATTAAATGAGAGAGAATACATAGACAATGAAATATGTTAAGCAACTCGAATTGTGGTAAAACAACAAGGTTAATTAAGCCTCATGATCGAATTGTTGTATGCCAGCAAATATGGAGCTCAACAGCTGTTAAGATAATTGAAGAGGTTTTCTTTTTCGTTTCAATTTCGTCAGCATAGTTTTTTTCCAATGAGATCAACCAATAATCAGTCATTTTCAACGTGGTCTATAAATTCACAAGTTTAATGAAGCAAGTGCCGCTTAGATTTTTTTTCTAATTCATATGATTGGATTTCATATGGATTTTATTGAGGAGTCTGTAATAGTGAAAGTCTAAAAGTATTTACTTAGATCAATTTGTTTTAGATGATTGTCATGTGACTGAAAAGATAGGAACAAAATTTTGTACAGACTACAAGGAAATCTTACCAATATTAGCTGCGATACATTACTGATATTTGGAGCCATCACAGAGATGATATCCCCTGGCGAGATATTCCAAGCATAGAGGAGATTGCACGTTTGATCTTTATGCAGTTTTTTTTTCTTTTGGGTAAATTGTTTTTTTTGTAACTCAAAGTATTTTTACTTTGAGGGGGGGTGAATTTTTTGAATTTTTAGCAAGAGTATTGTAAAGAGTAAAATTTTGAAAGTTACCTAGAATTTGAATAGAGCTAAGTACAAAGCTCAGTCATTTTTCTCCTGTTTCAACGACTATATGAGGGTTAAGGCCAAGCCCCGATAGATCATTTTTCGCGTGATGCGTCTGGTGTGTTTCTCATCTTGATATATTTTGCTTGATTCTTCTTTTGGTGCGAAGATTCAACACTACAATGTCGAAGTTAATTAATTTGTTCTCTGAGTCCGATAAACTTGAAGGCACAAAATCATACAAGACATGGAAACGTCTCATTGAAATTACTCTCATTTACAATGAACTTTGGCGTGATATATGTAATGAAGATACTAAGCCAAATAAGCCTACAAATGGAGCTACATTAGCAAAATGGGAAGTTAAAAATGGCAAAGCATTAGCACTCATTAAATATTTAGTTAATGATGAGATGTATGTTCACATTGAAAATACTACTGATGCATGGTCTGCTTTGAAAATTTTTAAGGATTTATTTGATACTCAACCTGAATCAAAGGAAGTTGATCTTCAATTAAAGTTTCTGCAACAGAAATTGATTGAAGGAGGTGATGTACATGAATATATTTCCAGACTTAAGAATATTAAGCAGGAGATACTAAATGTTTGTTTTCAAGCGGTAGATGATAGTTTCATGACCACAATTTTAATTGTTGGATTGCCTTCTTCCTATACACATTTTTTGGAAACTTTACAAGTAACTGGAAAGTTAGACAAGCTTACGTTTGATGAGTTAAGTGAAATGTTATCTCAACACAACAAAACTTTTGGAAAGAAAAAGCAAGTTGGGGAAGATGTTTTTTTCATAGAGGCCAACACAAGTAAATCTTCAACTGACAGTTCTAGAAGAAGAGGAAGAGGACATTTTGTACAAGGTCGTGGTTGAAGCCAAAGTAGAGATTTTTTTTTTCCAGATAGGAGCAATTTTCAAGGCAGAGGAAACAGTCAAGGCAGAGGGTATTTTCAAGGCAGAGGAAACAGTCAAGGCAAAGGGTATTTTCAAGGAAGAGGAAATAGTCAAGGCATAGGCTATTTTCAAGGCAACAGTCAAGGCAGAGTACAAGCTCCAACCAGAGGTCCAACCAAAGGCAGAGGACATGATTCAGGTAGAGGAAAAGATTTTAGTCAAATTGTTGGTAAAAGATGTAATAAAATTGGTCATTATGCAGAAGATTGTCAAACTTCCATTGATAAAATTTCCAAGTTTCATCAAAACACAACACAGTTTGCAAATGATCGTGATGATGATGGTTCATAATATGTCTTTATCTCATCTTCAACGTTACAGATTGGCACTGATTTTCAAAGTGATTATGAAGATTCTTGGATTCTAGATTTAGGAGCATCTCAACACATGACTTTCAAATTTGACTTCTTTTGAAATTTTCAAGAATCCCATCTTAATTCTGTCTTTCTTGCAGATAATACCAAACATACTCCTTATGAAAAAGGTGTAGTTAAAGTTTATTTACCTGATATTGGAGAAAGAATGATTTCAAATGTATGGTATGTACCAACCTTTAAAAATAATTTGTTGTCTTTAGTCACGATTCGACAAGCAGGACATTAGGTGATTATGGAAGATGGCTTAGTTAAGATTAATTCAGTCAAACAAAATCTGAAAACAATGATGACAGGTTATGAAGATGGAAAACTGTTAAGGATGAAAGGGACAATTATTCCAAGGCATTTAGACTTTTCCGGAGCAGTAAGTACATGTATTTCACCTATAATATTGTGGCATGTGAGATATGGACATCTCAACTTTGAAAGTCTCTCTCAATTGAAAAAACAAGGGATGGTTAAGGGACTTCAACTTTCAAAAAGGAAAATACAAAATGTGAAGCTTGCATTTATGGAAAACAAAATCAAGAGAGTTTTCCAACAAGTCCATGGCGTGAAAATAGGCGGTTGCAACTAGTTCACAGTGATGTTTGTGGACCACTATAAACTTCTTTAGGTGGTTGCAAATATTTTTTACTCTTTATTGATGATTTCAGTAGAATAACTTGGGTATACTTCTTGAAGCAAAAGTCATAAGTATTTGAAAAGTTTAATATTTTTTGTCAACTTGTTGAAAACGAAGTTAAAGAAAATACAGGCACTCTCAGGAAAAATAATGGAGGGGAATTCACTTCTAATGAATTCAAAACTTATTGCACATAAAATGGGATAAGAAGACATCTTACAAATTTCTACACTCCTCAACAAAATGGAGTCGTAGAAAGAATGAATCACACCTTGTTAGGAATGGAAAGATCCATGTTAAGCTTTAAAAAGTTAAGTTCTACATATTGAGCAAAAGCAATACATACAACTATTTACTTAAGGAACAAATCTCCAACTGCTTCTTTGGACGAAATCACACTTTATGAAGCATGGTTTGGTTTCAAACCTCGAGTTAAACATCTCCGAGTTTTTGGATCAGTATGTTATGCTTTAGTTCCGAAAGAAAAACAAACTAAGCTTGACTCAAGAAGCTTGAAATGCACAATGATTGGGTATTCTGATGAGAAAGGGTATCGACTTTTGTCCAATGGAAAATTTATTGTAAGAAGGGATGCAATTTTTGATGAAACATAAAGTAAGAATGCTGAAGAAATAGAAAGTCTTCTTCAAAAGTTAGAAACTAAAGGCAATCAAAGAAAAGGAAAAGTGAAAAGTCAACCAAATTCACATAATTGGTATGAACTTGATTTTCCTTCATCTGACGATGCTACATCCAGTCCATTTACTTCGACAACATCATCAAGGGCTTCCAACAGTTCATCAGAATCTCCTAGCAGCAGTAGCTCATCTGACAATGATTCTGCACCTCCATAATCTTCAACTGATCGACGAACATCAGTTTACATTAATCCAATTTACAATAATGGAAATTCAGATCCCCAAACAAGTGAACATCGACTACCAAAATGGGCAGTTCAAATTTTGAAAGATGTAAGGCCCGATGAGTAGAATAAAACAAGAATAAGGGGATCACACAACAATGAAGGAAATTTTGCCTTGGTAGCAAATGATTTTACTGAACCTTCCACATACAAAGTAGAAGTAAAACATAAAGAATGGCAATAGGCTTTGGTTGAAGAGTATCAAGCAGTAATTGATAGCAACACTTGGAACTTGTTGATTGTCCTACAGATGTTAAACCCATCAGATGCAAATGGGTTTACAGAATTAAATACAACCAACATGGCGAAATTGACAAGTATAAAGCACGACTTGTGGCTAAAGATTTTGCACAGCAGGAAGGCATTGATTATGAAGAATTTTTTTCTCTTACAGCTAAATGGAATACCATCCGATTAACACTTGCATTGGCTTCTCATAAAGGTTGGAAACTTCATGAAATGGATGTAAAAAGTGCTTTTCTCAAAGGAGACTTACAAGAAGATGTATATATGCAACAACCACAAGGTTTTGAAATTGCAGGGCAGGAACATAAAGTCTGCAAATTAATTAAGGCGTTATATAGGTTAAAGCAAGCTCCCCGAGCTTGGTATACCAAAATGGATGAATACCTTAGGAAAGTTGGTTTTCACCGAAGTGAATCTGATGATACTTTGTATATCCATCAACAGGGTCCATAACTGGTGATTCTTGTTATGTATGCAGATGATTTGATCATTAGAGGAAACAATGATGATCATATTGCACAGGTGAAAAGGAGTTACATGTAGGTTTTAAGATGACATATTTGGGATTACTTCTCTACTATCTTGGAATTGAAGTATTCCAACATCCACATCATATTTTCATTTCTCAGAGTAAGTATGCAACATAAATTCTTCAACGATTTGGAATGCAGGATTGCAAACCATATCTTACCCCTATGAAACAACACTTGAAACTTTCAAAATTTGAAGGGGGGGAAATGGTAGACAACACTATTTATAGACAATTGATTGGCAACTTGATTTATTTGAAAAACACTTGACCAGATCTATCTTATGCAGTCAATATTCTTTCACGCTTTATGCAACAACCATGGGATAGTCACTAGAATGCATCCAAACAAGTTCTTAGATATATCCAAGGAACAAAATACTTTGGTCTTCTTTACAAAAAGACTAAAAATTTTGTAGTTGGTGGATTTTCCGATGTCGACTTTGCCAAAAGTATTGATGATCGAGCATCAACATTAGGTTATTTAATGAACATGGGTTCGACATCAGTATCTTGGAATTGTAAGAAACAAGCTACAATTGCCACTTCTACAACAAAAGAAGAATACATCTCAGCATGGGAATCAACATGTGAAATTGTTTGGTTACACAAAGTTTTGCAGGACTTGGGCATTTCTCAAACATAAGCTACATCATTATTCATCGACAACCAATCAACCATTAAGCTTGCCAAGAATCCAGTTTTTCATTCAAAGACAAAGCATGTGGACACCAAGTATCATCACATTAGATCACTGATGTCAAAGGATGTCATCAAGCCAATTTATTGTCCTTTAGAAGATCAAATCTCTGACATTTTCACGAAATCCCTTGGCAGAATGAAATTTACTAAGTTCAGGGATGAACTTGGTATATGTTGTAATGCATATTTGGATCATAGGGGGGAATGTTAGATAATCCAAAATCCAAATAACATAGTTTAAAAAGTTAGAATAAAATGATTATTGATTTAGAATATTAAATTAATAATCTAGAATATTTAATTAATAAATGGAGACATTTAGAAATAGAGTATTGTTGTCAAAGATATGAATCTATAAAGGTGTCGTATCTTAGGCTCTAAATTAGGAGCATAGTTAGAATATTGTTAAGATAATATTTATTGTAAATGGACACTTGTAAAATAGCAAATTAGAACTATAAACAAAAAAAACTAAAATAGCAAATTAGAACTATAAACAAAAAAAACTGAAATATTAACTCTATAAAAAAAAAAGGGCATAATAAAAATTTATACCTCTAGATTTGACAAAAAAGGCCATATATTGGGAAAATGGAAACCTTTTCAAGTGAAATAAAAAAAATGTTTCCAACTGAAAGCAATTTTCTATACGCAATGGAACAATCCGCTCACCCCATAAATGTACAAAAATAGTAGAACCTAGAAATATTTTGTTGCGTGTGGTGACACAGGTTCAATATCTTGATCAACAACATGAGTGGGTATCTAAACAGGGTTTGATACAATGTTTGAAAAAATGTATTTCCACATAGGATGAACACCTTAACAAATTGCTCACACAACCAAATTAAAGTTCAGTACACCGATGTTTTTATGTGGTTAAAACACTCTAAGATGGTAGCAGTCCACGCCCACAACCAATGCGATGAATTGAGGAAATATATTAATGCAAAAGAAAAAAATGTACATAATAGTTTCTCACAGTTAATATTTAGCTAATGACCCTCCATGCTATTTAAATAGAGATCATGGACCAATCGGGTGCTAAGCCACAGATCAATAGTTGTTAGTATTGAGGAGAATATGAGTTGACGTTGGATAACATAGCGACAAATGCACATTAAAGAAACACACTTTGACCTAAATATACATTATATCATGTTAACCTTAAGTAACTCCTAGGTGTCTAAATATCCTAAAAATCTCAAGAAAATTAACACCAGACAAATGTACTTTAATGGAACAATATTTATAGCCTTCAGGGCACACTTCTCAAGCATATTAAAATATGACAATGATTATTATAATATATTTATTAAAACAATAAATTCACACCCTTAGTTTCCATATGATTTTTAAACCACTTAACAATCTGCATAATGTTATGTCAAATCAACATGCATAACCAACACTAGAAACTACCCAATCATCATAAGAACATAAGTTGAAAATGAGATCTACAAGTACACAAAATTTGGACAACAAGGAACACTTTATATATATACAAGATGAAGTTAGAAATACATACTAATAACTTCATCCAATATGGTAGAAGTCATGCTCTCCAAACCCTAGCTAGTGCATCCACCCTAAATAGAAAACCCTAGCCACACACTCCTCTTAGCTTGGAGTCTCTCCCAACCAACATTAGCTGCTCCACAAAATATCCACAACAAGTAAGTATACACACTGGAAAGTCCATTTTGGCACCTGCATAGTTTACATCACACAAGTGTATAAGATGAAACAAGATAGGCTCCCACTATCTTCTCCACATCAAGAAATCCAAGTAGTATTAGGGTTTCAAAATTCTACAAAACCCTATATTTTTCTCTCATAAGAAATACAAGAACAAATCATCCCTTTGCTCCTCTAAGGTTTCTCCCAAATCCTACCTTCCCTTGTATTTTTAGGGAAAACCTTAAACCTAGTATTCTTCTTAAATCACCTCAAGAACCCTAGTGCTTAAGATAAAGATAGAAAATTACAATGAAAGGGACAAGTTTGCTCCATCTCTCAAATATCTAATACAAGTATGTGATCATGATATGAATTTAAAAATACTTTCTCCTCCCTTTATTATATGAAAGGTGAGGGAAGCCAAAAATATGGATCATGTCCACAACAAGCAACCTAATTGAACACTAGATAGTTCCACATATGAAGCACTCCAACTCTAAGTGACACATGTCATGCTCCAAAGTATGCACGTCCATCAAGCAAGGGTGCCAAGGTGAGCACTCCACAAGACATGTCCAACGCTCCCTTATTAGCCAAGTGCACCTTTAGATACACCACACTAACATGATCACTCCTCAACCAAAGCATCCTCAACTCAAGAACAAGCCTCCATTTAAGGAAACAAGTGTCCCCATGCTTCCTAGGGCTCAATAGTTTCCTTCTAGATGCTCAATTTTCCTCCTCCAAATGGGTCATCCTCCTACATAAGCAACAAAACTCCATATGTGTGCCTCATGAAGAATGTCATCAAGCTACATAGGTCTCCAACCTTCTAAGGAACCACACCACATAAGAATCAATTCAAGGTATAGAAATCCATGAGTAATTTATCTCCAATGTGTATGTCCATCATGATGCAACCAAGGACAATAAAAAAATAATTCATTCCACATCTCACGAAGCACCCTCAAGCATGGTGTAAACACTTTTAGAGTAACCATAAAAGCTAACATTCACTCTTTACAAGGAAAGTATTTTCATAATCACGAGTCTTCTCCCCCTTCATCTCAACTAAACATTCCATATGAAAATTTGAATCCATTATAGTCCTAAAATCAATCATTGGTTCCTGGAAAGAAAATGCCATCCAAACATCACTCTCCTTAATGTGCGAAAAGTGAAATAATGGTAGGGAAAAAAGTGAATACTGTTCATAAAATCAATTAAGTAATCCATAAGATAGTTTTGTATTTAATTCAACGATCCAACACCAACTAAACAATTACCGTGCGTTAAAACTTGTTCACAGTCCCACATTTAAATCTTCAACACTTTTTATTAACATAGTGTCATCACACTCAGAATCAATATGCCTTTCAAATATCCTGTAAAAAGAATTATGTTTCCTTTCATTTCTTCCATCTTATATTTAAAACAAAATTCTAATGGACACACAATCATGTTACTTTAACTCTATTCAACATATGGAAATATCAACCACTGTCCATAAATTCTGAATCCTCAAATCAAACATAGACACAGGTCTCTCCTGAGTTGCCCAGACTCTTTTAAACATGCTCGATTCCATTCTTTTGACAACATTAACCATTAAATTTGCATTGAAACCATACTACTGAAACCCCATGCTTCATCTATGATAGTGCAATAAAACAAAATGATGCATGATGTCTCCATAACCATACAAGTAAACAACCAAGTCTTAGTCATCAAATTTCCAATTTGTAACGATCCCGATCGAGACAAATTAAACACACAACAACCACCAATTTCAATTTATATCACGTTGTAGGAACATACAGACCAATGCATAACAAAAAGAGACATCTTTGTGACTATGCATTACCATTTACTCCCAATCAATCAATTTATAACAATGCTGAGTTATCGATTCAACTGACACAACAAAAGGAGGTAGCGACTGTATAACCATTATCATTTCCAATTACAATTCTCCAACCACCCGATCAAACGTAGACAAGCCAATAATCAAAAACCACTGTCAATACTACTCAACAACTTATGACAGTCAACAAGATGACCGACAAAGTGTGACTGTTGAGCTTATAAAAATCGGGCTCTGTACCAATGAACACAAGAAATAATCAAGGGTTCGCTCGATCATCAAAACACAGGGAGACTGGAGTCGACCATATCAATAGTAGGTGAGAACCCTTCGAGACAAGCATGACGAAACCATAACCTTAACCCTTAGCTTTGTAAAGTAGGGTGATAGTTCAACACCAGGTAGGGTAGGCAACAATGCAGAGGAGAAACGCTTGCTCATTGGATATTAACAAACACCAAAAACATGCAGAGGCATAACCCTCGCGCTTTTCAATAGAGACGAACCACTTATAACAATGCTGATGGAATGCAGGTCCATGTACTACCAATAACCCTAAATATTACTTCTTGGCGTAATGGCCACACAATAACCAACTGTGCTAATGCCAATACCAAAAAAGTAAAACCACGACCAGGTGAAAATATATACAATGACCGGAAGGTGGTTTGAAATATACACGACAACCCCATTGCACCGAATACAACTGGATATAGTTACCACAATTGTGAGGAGGTAGACAACAAGGTTAAACAAAGTGAAACCCTCCAACCAAAATACCCATAAGGACAACAGAGATCCATCACAGTTTCCATCACAAAGAACAACCAATGAAAACATAACTCCAACCATCAATTTTTCCATTTGCAAACGAATAACACACAGTCATTCCAATGGAAACACCACACGTTTACACAGTTTCCAATCTCATGGAAGACACAAACCAACACATTACCGAGCCAACGTTTATTTCATTACAGAGCGAATTCATGGATGGGCGAAAAGAACCATACCTATAACCAATGGCCTTAAAAATGTGAGCTGGTCGAGCCGTTCCTTCCGCACCTGATTCACAAAGCTTAATCACAACAAAAACCAAATGAACAATAACCATGCTAGGGTGATGACCCAGTGGGAGAAGTATGGAGTGACGCGCATTTATTGCACGTCGCTTCCATCCTCTATCTCATTCAATTACGTAGTACACGATAACCAACCAACCATTAATCCATGTATCGAAACTTTCACACATTGCTTACCAATTCTACCACCCGATCCATATTAACCATTGCCAAAAACATACTATAACATATAACACATGCACCCCATATAACTCAATAAAATAGTATAGCAACTAACATTGTTGGTTAGGACTAACATCAACTTCTTTAAATTCCAATTGCACATAGTATAGCATAGCATAACATAGTTTCCTTTTCTTGGATTTATTCCAAGTCTCTTTCCATTGCTCTTGCTTCTTGTTGTTACTAACATGTGTTTTGTGTAGGTGTAACAGATAATAAATCATGGAAACACTATCAAATGTAACAACAATAAATATACACCACTTAATACATAGAATTTAGAGCTTAGAATAACAAAATCATCACATAAAGTGCATTATCCATCTGCCATTTGTCGTAAATAAAACCAATATTTCATCATCAATCATGTAGAACCTTGTAAGTATCACCGAAAAACAACATAAAATGTGTAATAAGACTATCTATGATCCTCCAGTGTACAAAGGGGGTCCCACCTACTAGTATTATATATCATTAGCATAGTTTAAATAATAGGCTTTAGCAATAATTTGTGGGCAAAATCCTCATTGCGATTTTAATCGTTAACACTATTGTTTTATTAAGACTTTCGGTTGTGAATCATTTTTCCATATTCATAAAGAAAATAGAACAAAGCTTGAGGCAAAATCCAAGAAGCGTAGCTTTATTGGATACAATGTTATGTTGAAATTACTAAGAC
>SNQJ01S0057669.1:5924-26005 GCA_010110895.2 Picea sitchensis | reverse complement strand
TGGTGCTCCTTAAGTATTTTCTCTACTCTCTATCCATATTTCAATGTTCCAAATTTCTCTCCCCCAAAGGTATTCTCGAAAAAAAATCCATAGATCTTTGACATTTCCTTTGGACTGGGGGGGAAACTAACACAAAGAAATTGCATCTTGTCAAATGGAAACTTGTTTTCCAGCCTTTAAACAAAGGATGTCTAGCCATAAGAGACCCAATTCTAGTGAACTCAACTTTAGGAGAAAAACTTACATGGCATCTTATCTTAGGGCCTCCATAATGGTGGAAATGCACTCTTGTCACCAAATATTTTAACTCCTCAAGACTCTGCTTCTTAGATTCTTCCGCTCCCCAACTTCCTGGCTCCCTAATTTGGCATCTCCTGAATCACTCTGCTCATCTTATAAAATCAAAATTCTCTTTGACCCCGAGAAATGGATCTCCAATAAATTTCTATACCGACCATATCTTGGACCTAGAACCATTAGGAAGACAAGATTCCATCCACACCTTGAAATATTGGTGCTACTCAAAAGGTATTCTCCTTCTTCATTACCTCTACATTTGGTCCCCTGATGGAAACTAGATCAATTGAAAACCTCTCGACACTCATGTTCATATTTTCCCTTTGGTCTCTCTTTTCTACAATATGTTGGCAGGTTGTGCTCCCATTAATTTTCACAAAATTGACTCCTGCAGTTGCGACCTCTTAAGCTACTCAGTTAAAGCGAACTACTCTTCCCTTCAATATTCCACTCAAGGTCCTACAGTCTCCATAATATATAAATATATTTGGTCAATTCCTTCTCTTCTCAAAGTCAACATCTTATGTTGTTTGATGGTACATGGAAAAATCCTAACTATGAAGAACTTTAAAAAACGATGTATAATGGGTCCTTCACGATGCCCTCTCTACCTTGCAGCATTAGAATCCATTCATTGCCTTTTCTTGGAATGCTATTACTCTTCTCAACTCTAGAACCTCCTTTTCCTTCCTCTCTTCCCCCAATTGTTTCCACCAAAGAATTGGAATGAATTTTTCATTTCTCGGAAAAAAAGATATGTTGGCAGCTTCAAAAATATGAAATTATTCTCTCTTTTATGGAAACAAATCCCCGAATTTGTATGTTGGGAAATCTGGCTAGAAAGTAACCAGGCCATTTTCCGTGAGAAGCTTCCCTGCCCCCTCCCCCCCGCAATGCATATTTTCCAAAGTTTGTGGATTAATATCTGAATTCTTTTCCTCCAGATTAGTTCAACTTGATCCCCTAGGTTCCCTAGAACAAAGAAAAGAATATTGGATCCATAACACTTTGGATCCAAACTACCCAAGAAATTTCCCTTCCCTAGTCAGGTCTACTAAGAGGCAAAAATGACAATTACAACTTCGGGACCCTGAATTCCTTGACTGGAAATGAAATCAAACTTCACCTATTATTTTCTTCGATGGATATTCTGTAGGTAACCTAGGGGCGACATGTATGGGGGTATTCATCATAGATTCTGATGGACAAAATATTTTGGACTACTCTTGGGGGTTGGGAAACACCACCAACAATAAAGAAAAAATCCTACCAATTTATATGGGGCTACAAATTCCATGATCCATAAACCTTTGTTGTGGGGAAAATCTCCCTACGGACTAAAAAATAGAGTTCAGACTTTGCATGCAGATATGACCGAAGAGAAACTAGTTTTCTACTTTCATCCCTAGATTTAAATCCCCTTTTCTTAGTAAATGCATGGAAATATCAACCTACCTCGTTCCCTACGTTTGATGTTGATCCTCCATTGTAATTGATTACTTGTTTGCAATACTCCTTCCAAAGATGACCTGCATCCAAGACAAGCAACAACTATGCATGCATACTACTTATATACTAACAGGTTAGAAATCCAAACATATACTCATCAAACTGTAAAAAGTTCATGAATTGGGATGGGAAAAGCATTTTCTTTATTACTTAGAATGAGTCAACTTACAAAAGTTGAGACTGGTCACTGCTCCTTGAACCTAATCCTAGGCTCCTCTTCTTCTGTCCTCCAACTGCTCTGCTTTGAATCTCCTTTGGCACAAGGAAAGGCTAAAGGGTTGGGACAATGGGAATATGTAAATGGGCAGAGTTTATTTGCTATATTTTTTCCTCTTCCAAATGGGACCCCTACCCCTTCTTTTATAGGATCGAAGGAGCTAGGTATTTGGATGAACCCTCAGCCATGCATGGCTGAGACTTTTAGTTAACTCACCCATAGCTTTTCTACTCCATCGACAACTTTCATTTTTTCGTGCTTTTGTCAATCCACGCGGGTTGTTTTGGGTCAGCCAGCATGTACAGGCGTGTAGTAATGAATTAGGGCGTGTGGGCCTTTATAAAAGAGGATTTTCAAAGAGTTGTTTAGCAGTGCTTTGGCAAAGAAGGGATATGAGTTGGCCTGATTCCAGGTAAGCATGTGTGGTGCAATTTAGGGTTATAATAGATGCCCCCTAATGTGTGAGGTCAGAAGAGCATATGATGGACGAAATACATTACCAATCTTTACTGATGTGCCGAGCGATTGAGCCCAAGGATGAGGAACCAGGAGGTTCCATCTATAAAATAACAAATGTCTCACCGAGGCGAGCATACCCATGCTCGGGATAAAATAGAATCATGGCTACCAATCAAATACATTGTAGATCCATGTCAAATAACTATAAAGAGTAGTCGCGAACAATACATAATGGAGCTACATCTCGAAATCAGAAAGATATACATATAGAGTATCCATCTTCGAGAAGCTGATTCGGCCTTGGATGGAGATGAGATCTTCAAATCTCGAGCAACAATTTCAAAATCTTCAAAACTCGAGTAGGAGTGTAATATGAGTGTATGAATGCACTACCCAGAGGTATTCAACGGCTCTTCGATCATGGACTTGATAATCTTGATGATCAAATTGAAGGCTTCAGTGATTTCGAACAAAGACTTGATTGGATGTTCAGGATGGCTGGGTATGAGGACAAGAGACATTTTGCAGAGGGGCTAACTCAGGCTTGGTGACAAACTTCCCTTGGATAATAGCATGAAAAATGATGAGACTTAGGTAGCATGGCATTAATCATAAGTCTACGAAGCAGGAGGCAATGCAAACTATCCATATGTTTGGAAGGATAACCAAACGGTGGAGGACACAAATCTATATAGCGATAAAAGCTTCCTAAGGTCATACTACATCCCATAGTCTGATGAAAAAACGGACAGATATGATTTATCCAAGGGCAACTCATTATGTTGCCAATAAAGAAAATACTTTTCCCTTCCTCTTTTTGGGGTATATTTGATTTTTTTGTTCTTTTCAATAATTATGGAAAAAGAATAAAGGAATATTACGTTACAAGGGAGGAATGAGTGTTGCAAACATACAAGCTCAAGGCACAAGGACAAGACTGATGTTCTAGTAGAATGATACTCAGGAAAAATCCTCCGGGGGCCAAAGGTGTTAAGACACAGAAGCAAACTGTTATAAGGCTGGCGTATAAGGTATGAAAATGCGGTTAACAAAACACACAATGGTAACGTCCTTCGATGTAAGTTTAATAAGCCCAGAGAAGGTAAGCTCAATGGCTTTTCATATTTAGAGAGTCTAAAAAAACATAAAAGGAGACTCCATTGGGGTACATTTTTTGAAGATAGTCTAGTCGGTTCGTAAAAGGGTAAACTAGCACCGATTAGACGTCGATTCAAAACCATTTTAATGAGTGTGACAAGGACAAGATCACTTGGCTATTTTTTCATTTTTAAGGAGTCTGAAAAAAACTTAACTATGGACTCCATCAGGAATGTTCTTCTGGACCAATTTTAACGAGTGTGAACGAATAAGGTCACTCGACAATCTTTTCAATTTTAGGGAGTCTGAAAAGAGCTTAACTATGGACTCCATGGGGGTTCCTTCTTCGTAAGTTTAGTCCCTCAGACCTGAAAAAGGGATAAAATTATACCTGAGAGTACTCTTCTATAGAGATGAAGTTCCATAGAGTATACCTTTGTTCGTACAGTTGACCTTCCGGACCGAAAAAGGGGTAAACTACCGCCGGACAGACGTAACTTCAAATTTCAATTTAACGAGCATGAAAGGCCACAAGATCGCTCGCCAATCTTTTCATGTTTAGAGGGTCTGAAAAGGGCTTAAAAGAAGACCCATTATTTTTTGGGAGTCCTGAGGGTGAGGTCAAGAGAAAAGAAGAATCATGCAAATGAAGCTCAAACTAATATTCAGGAAAAACTATAAGGAATCTCGAGCCTACAATGTTTTAGAGATGGCATGGACACCATAATGCAACCAGGACCTACCTAGGGCATCCATGTTATGGTAATCTCTACCACCAAGTTACGACACTTCTAAAGAAGATATGATGGTTCTGTGTCATAACCTGATGGGATCAATCCTATGGAAGAGGAAAAAGACAATGAGGCACAAAAGTCAGGGTAGTAACCTAACCTATATGCTCAAGTTGATTCTTTGGAAAAAATTTCATGGACCGTCAAAATTTCCTCAAAACTCCAAAAAAGAAAATGTCCCAATACCCGATCAAATCCCTCCCATATAACTCCTAAATCACTCTAAATGGTTTTTGGTATAAAGAAAATGATAAGGGAGGCCAAAAAAGTGACAAAAAGAGGCCAAAAAGTCTATAAATATAAGTTGGCAGCTCATATCACCATTTCTGATTTGGAAATTGACTCTGGAGCTAAAAGACCACCTTTGATAAAAACAGTGATTCCGAGAGCTACAGTGGGCGAAACGAACTTCCATCTAGACCAAGTAAGTACAAAATCCCATATCTAGCTTTTCAATTCTTTAATTTGGTTTTTTATTTCATGTTTTGGGTGGGCGTCGACCTTTAAAAGGTTGGCCCTAGGTCCACGCGAGTTGTCTCTGGACAGGCCGTGTGTACACTCGGGCAGAGTAAAACCTGCCCGCGTGTACACGCGACTGTCACCTAGATAGCATGCGTGGACCCCCTTTATAGACAAAAAGAACTAAAGATCACTCACTCACCCCCTTGAAATTGGTTGTTTTGGCATGATGTATGTCCACTAGAGGGAAAGGGAGCATGAAGAAGTTAGTGAGTTGGTTGCAGGAGATCCGAATGTCATGGCCACGTTGATGCAATGCGGTTTACTAAAGTTCTTCCTGTGTCCGTTTATCCAAGCGCAACCGAGGCTACTGAATGCCTTAGTTGACTATTGTCACCCTGATGTAGAGGCCTTCATGCTAGAGGGGCAATCACTGGTGCCCACCACTGAGGATATCTAATTTTTGACTGGCCTCTCAAGGAGAGGGGAACCAGTCAATTTCAGGACGTTTCCAGTGGGGCCGCATAACATAGCAGAATTGACAGCCCTGCGCTGTGAGGCTAGGACAAACTGTTTGAGCTCCCATGTGCCCATAAGTAAGATTACTAACCTATCGTTGCAAGCGATATTATTGCTCGTTGGGCAGATTACCGGTTCAGCAGCCTTGCATCAGGCGTCCCGCGCACAGATGAACAGTGCTATCCAGTGCTTGAATGCACAAATTTTTGACTGGAGTACCAAACTACTGGAGTGTATGAAGAGGCAATTGACATATTGTCAACAACGGACATCAGGTCTCTTTTCCTATAGTATGTAGATGGGCAGTATTACTGTTGCGACAGGGTGGTGGAAGGACCAATGAGTCCTTCGATGATGAATTTTTTGCATGGATGTCACGACAAATCCCTATGATCGAGGATTACCCATATGCAGGGATAGACTTTTCTAGATATCCTGAGATACCCATGCCTCCTGGTGAGGAGCGAGGGGAGATGGGTAAGTCTCCACCTTTGTAGTTTTTTGTTGTATATGTAATTTTTTTTTATATGCTAGAGTATTTGACGGATATACGTTTGTTGCATGCATATGTGGGACCAGTGTGACCTATCGATTATGCACGGAACAAGTGTCGTCCTCAGCCAGAAGCTGCAACTGCTGCTACCGGGGGACCAGTAGTAGCAGGAAACCTCCCAGTTAGGGAGGCTGAGAGGGTACTTAGACGAGTTGAGTAGAACTTTACTGCACTCACTCGCACAGTCCTAATGGCAGAGATAGAGGACCTGCCGCCATCCATGCAACCTCATGTAGTGGGGGCACCTCGGACGTGGGTCCGATTGTTTAGGCGTTTAGCCCATGTTGTGGACCAGTATAATAGGGCCCATAGGCCCTGAACCTATTTAGACTTTTTACGTGCCATGAGCACTACTTGTATATATTTTTTGAGGGCATAAGCCCTGTGACTCGTTATTGGTCCTATTTTTGAGGCGCATACGTCCATCTATGTACTCTGGTTACTTTATGACATTATATATGGTTTTTTGATCTTTTGTGTCTTATGGATTATGTGTGCAAAAATGTATTTACATGTCTATGTCAATGTTATTTCATATGTGTGCAAGATGCCAATCTAAAATTTGATTAGCTAGAGTATCTGTAAATTTGGTTTAATCTCCTAAGAACATGAAAATATGTAATATAATCAAAGTTTCATTCTAAGAGATGTACCCTAAGGAATCATCGGTTGAAGGTTGGATCATGAACCCGGTATACTCTGTTTAACTGAGAAACAACCAATTGAGCATCGAGATAGACCCGAAGATGAGAGATAACCAATGAAAAGGCATCACAAAGCAACTCAATAATTGCACTATACTCGGTGACATTATTTGAGGTGTCACCTAAGCATAAACCTCCCAAAGATAACAACTGGCCCTGAGGTGTAAAGATTACTGAAGCTACGGAGGCAAGCCTCCGAGTGTGACGACTAGCACCGTCTGCATACCCAACGAACAATTCGGAATCACTTGACATCTGCCATATTGACGAAAGATAACATCAATGAAACGTCCATAACATTTAAAAGAAACTAAAAATTAATAGTACAAAGACTATACATATGTTACAAAAAGTTACCCATAGTGACCTGCCTATGAGTAATACTTCTTGAGGTAGAGCCCATTTCTAGGCTCCGCCAAAGCATTCCATTCAAAATCAACTAGATGATAAGCGCCCTTTTTTAATACCTCTTTTATGATGAAGGGTCCGAACCACATGGGTTTGAATTTTCCTGCCCCCAGGGGGTCCTTATCTTGGTCATAGACCAATACAAGGTTGCCTTCAGAGAAAATCCAAGGATGAATGGACCTATCATACTGAAAATTGACCTTATGTTTGTGAGCCTCATTGGCCAGGGCCGCATCATGACACTTCTCATTGAGATGCTCAAGGTGTACTAACCATTTTTCAAGTGGAGAAGTGTCTGGCAATAATAGTACTGCCAATTTTAGAGATGGGATCTAACATTTGATGGGAAAGACTGCCTCCATCATGTAAACGAGTTGAAAAGGTGAGAAACTAGTTGCAGTCTTAACAGATGTTCGGTAAGCCCATAATGGCGAGTATAACATCAAATGCCAATTTGACCTGGTTGAGTTGATAGTTCGTTGTAGAATAGTATTAAGAGTTTTGTTTATAGCTTCCACCTACCCATTAGCTTGGGGTTAGTAGGGTGATGAATTCTCTTGCTGTAACCCAAGATTTGATGTTAATTCGGTCATCATTTGGTTTTGAAAGTGACTTCCATGGTCAGTAACAATCTCTCTTAGGATGCCAAACCTCACTATGATCTGGTTGAATAAAAAGAGAGTTGCAGTCTCTCCATCATCTTTAAATGTTGGCATAGCTTCGACCCACTTAGTGAAGTAGTCTACAACAACGATGATATAGCGGTGCCCCCTTGCTGAAGGGGGGTTGGAAGTAGTGTAATCAATCCCCCACTTGGTGAAGGGACCAACTGTGATGACAGGAAACACGGGAGCGGGATGTGCCCTCATCTTTCGAGAGAATATTTGGCACGAATGGAATTTCTTGACCGATTCTATACAATATTTGATAAGTGTCGGCCAGAAGTAACCTACTCGTAGAATCGTTTTGGTTGTTTCCAACCCAGACAAATGACCGCCACAAGCTCCGGTATGACAATCATTGAGCACGATGATTGCCTCCTCATGTGTGAGGCATCGACGTAAGATGCAGTCTACACCTCTCCAATACAGTGTATCATCGAGTATGAGATAATTCTTAGCCTGATGGCATATACACCGATGCTCATCACGAGAAGTAGAGGTGGGGCACTTCAAAGTCTGGAGATATATAAGCATATCTCCATACCAGGGATTGAAAGATGTGATCAAAAACATATCTCCCTGGATAGGCGATTCTTCAGGCACAACGTCACCTGACTCAACTGGAAGTTCCAAAATAAGCTCTACGAAGACCAATGAATTTTTGGACTTTGCTGAAACGAAGTCTAAGTCAAACTCCTGGAGGATGCCTATCCATATTCTAATTTTTCCACCTATAACCCTTCGTTTCAACATGTACTAGAATGGATTCACGACAACAATGATGGTGGTCTTGCGAAACATAACATAATGACGGAACCATTGAATAACATGAACTACTGCCAACACAAGTTTTTTGATATAAGAATAATTGAGTTCTGGTCCTATGAGGCCTCGGCTCAGGTAATAGATCACGTATTCTGAGAACAAACCATCTTCCTGAACTAAAACCATGCCAATGGTTGACTCTGTGGTAGCTAGATATAATAAGAAATCTTTGTTATAGTTAGGTGGCCGTAGAAGAGGGGTAGTTGTGAGGGAGTATTTTAATGCGTCAAAAGAGCATTGAGCGGCATCATCCCAGTAAAAAGGAATGTCTTTCTTTAGTAAGCGCATAAAGCCCTTGGTAATTTCGGCATAGTTGGTGATGAAGAGTCGTAAAAAGTTCACCTTTCCTTGTAGACTCTGAAGCTAAAGGATTGTGCGTGGGGGGGTCAACTGGATTATTGCCTCCACCTTGAGAGGATCGACCATGATCCCTGTTGTTGATACGATGAAACCTAACAAACGTCCTGACGTTACGTAGAATCCGCACATGTTTGGATTCAAGCGAATCCGAAAGTAGCGACAGCGTTCGAATATCAGTCTAAGGTGTGTGGGATGATCTGTTCTCTTGCAAGATCGCGATGCTAAATCATCTAGATAGGCCTCGAATATATGCTTGAGATCATGAAAAGAAAAATACATGGCCTGCTGGAATGTGGCTCCAGCATTTTTAAGACCAAAAGGCATCTTACGATATGCGAATGTACCCCAAGGACAAATGAATGTTGTTTTGTGTTGGTCTTCGGGTTTGATTTGGATTTGATTATATCCCGAAAAACCGTCCATGAAAGAAAAGGCTTCACAACCAGCACATTCATCAATGATCTGGTCGATGAATGGTGATGGAAAATTATCTTTGGGACATGCCTTGTTCAAATCATGGAAGTCGGTACATACATGAATCGTGCCTTGTTTTTTATTGAACGACACAAGATTTGACACCCATTGAGTCAAATGGATAGGATAGATAAAACCTGCCTTTAGCAAATTTTCTACCTCAATCTTGATGGTTGTTTCTTTCTTAGGATTAATTGGATGAAGCTTCTGTCAGACAGGCTTGGCATCAGGATACATTGTGATTTCATGTTCAACTATTTTTGGATCGATACCTGGCATTTCCTCATAAGACTAGGTAAAAACGTCACATAATTCTTTGAAAAGATCCATGTAGATTTGAATCTCTTCAGGGGAGCAATCTGGTCCGATGAAGACGTTCTCCACGAAGCCAAGGTTTTGGGAGATGTTGATTGGTATAGTTTCAACAATAGTTGCCATATTTCCCTCAGCATAAATTTCATGTGTAGCTAAGAGGTTAAATAGGACACAACTGATCTCCCGTCATGGTCATGGTGAATTCTCCTACTTCGATTCGGATTAACTCTGGGAGAAAATATGATCTGTGATGAAGATCTTCCCAAGGTTTGTCCAGACTAGTCATTGCTTCGATTACTGCTTCATCAGAAGGCAATACTAAGTCCAACGAATCGACGTTAGCGAGAGAACCCTGAGCCCAAATAGGCTCTAGAAGTGGATCTAACTCTTGTACAGGAGTCAGATCAGTGTTAGTTGAAGCTTGTTGGACTAAAGAGTATGCTACTTCAGCTGAATACAAGGGAATGGACATGCCTGCATGCCCTGTCTCATCCATCAGGGTCAATGGGGAAGGAAGTATCCAGGGATCTTCGAAGTAAGTCGTGCGAAACGACGAAACTTGAAAAATCTCAACCTTATGGTGATTGGATATAAATTTGATGTCGCCGTGAGGGGGCGGGTAATTGAAGCTACCCATCAAGTATGGGCACAAACGAACTCCTACGTTAACGACACCTGGTTGAGGATTATCAATCATCGGGACCGTGGATGCCCCTAAAGAAGGGTTAGGTTTGGAGAAATACAATTGATCGATGGTCACTATTCGACCCTTGTGTGGAAACAACAAGACCCGAAAAAATGTAGCAACCACAACTTGCATAGCATAAGTCCAACTCCTTTCTAACAAGTCTTCGACTACCTCTACTTCGACACACATGGTCTTCCCTCCTAACTACACGGGGAAAGAAGGAACGATCCCATGTGGTCAGAACGAACGACCGTTGAAAGCAGTGATCAGAGTAGATGATGGAGACAAAACGGGCTGGCCAATGGCCTTCCAACATGCCAATGACATAACGTATGTTGAGGCACCCTCATCGACCACCGTGCGGAATATATTTCAAGTAAAAGTTTTCATGGGATAAGCCACTACTATCAAAAATGCTACGTGGTAAGGCAGACGAGGTTTTAATTCGGTTGTATCTAACATGATGGTACCTATATTACAAGTCTCAGTAGAGCCCAAAGCGGTTAACAAGTCTTTCCTCTGAGAAGGGTAGCTTTGGAGGACCTCCAAAGTAGACATTGCATAAGGGATTTGTGATAAATCTTCCATCACAGAGTAGTTCTGGGCAACCCTTGTGTTTGGGTTATGAGAAGCTTTTTTAAATGCAACTTTTAGAATGTGTGTCATTGTTTCCCCCAATGTCTTCTCAATCTGTAGAGGAAGAGATGCGAGGTCAGTTTCTTTACCCNCACTTGGTTTACTATAGTCATGCACTCTAGTCGATATAAAAGCATCACCCCTAACCGTATATACGTTCGCGGATGCAAGGTTGTTCGGAGGTGGGCAGGTTTCTTGGCTGCCCCCTTTCGTGCTTGTAGAGGCTTGTGTTAGATTTTTCCCATGTTGAAATGGATTAGTCAACATTGCCTGCTGTTACTGCGTGACAAATTTTTGGGCCTCTGTAAGTCGAGGACATATATGGGTCGGGTGGTCTTCCGCACACAAGTTGCATGAATACCTCGCCTTTCGTTTTTCAGTGTTGTCCCTGCCAATATTATCAGTGGGTTTTTTATCCCCCTTACCCTTCTTTCATTGTTTTTTCTTCCCTTCAGGATGCTAGGTGGCCTTTGGGTTAGTCGACTGCATTGTGTGTACTTCCGACGTTTTGGTAGGGAGAGTAGCCAAAGCAGTAGTTTGGCTGGCCACTATGTGTTGTATAGATAACTGCTACAACTGCTTTGTCAATTGCTCAGCGGGCTTTGTTTGTGCTGAACCGACAATACCATCAGCATGTGGTCCAACTCTCTGTCTAGTTTTATCTAGTATTGAACGTGGCGCATCTGGAAAGATGTTGTATAATAAATCAGACTGAGAATAGATGAGCTCAAATTGTTGAGACCTCATGATGGCATCTTCTTCGAAGAAAACTCCGAACGTCGCGACGTCTTTGGATAAATGCAGGAACAATGACTTAAGGAACCACTCAAGAAGGAATGCTGGTGGGACTGATACCCTGATTAAACTCTTCCGACGTCCCCATTCTCGGATGTGATCAGAGATATGGTTCGTTGTTGTCTGTTCAAAATTGGTGAGTAGCTCTGTGACAGTGTCGTATCTTACAGGTAACTGGAAATGGTTCAGGAAAGCCATCGCCAAATCACCAAAAGAAGAGTATCTTGAGCGATCGATCTCAATGTACCATTTCGCGGCACTCCCAATGAGAGTAAATTGAAACAATTGCAACTGTACGGAGTCATCTTTTAATGAGTTAGATGAGCACCAAATATGGAAGGTAGTCACATGATCTCCTAGATCTTCGTTAGGCTTGGCTTCAAACTTTGGAATGTCCGAAGGCAACTTTGTCGGCATAGGAGGCCAACGCGGATCGTGAAAAATAGGGTCATTCAACAACCTTGTTAAATCTGACAAGTGTAAAGTCGCCAGGAAAGGTAGTTTGGGTTGTTGGTGATAACCTGGGAAAAAGGGGCCTGGAGTTTGATTGGCACCAGGTTTCCAGGAAAAGTTTGGCTGCTGGCCTGGATTCTGGTAGAAACCATGGCCCTGTCCAGCGTAAGGATTTTTTATATGTGGAGACATGATCGACTGATTTCCTAAATAGGACCAAGATGGTTGGGCATGCATTATATTCGAAGGACTTTGGAAAGGATTACCCCATGCCGGTCCTGTGGGGATAGGCATAGTAGTTTTTCTGGGGTTCCATTGATTGTGGAAAGAATTACCCCAGATCGACATTCTGGATGAGGGAACGGATCCCTGCCCTGAATTCCAAGGTCCTGCTAGGTTTTCCCCCTATGCAGGAATAGTACCTTGCATAGGAGTAGATTGTCCAAAAATGGGTTTTCCCCCAGTCGGGAAAGCAACTGACAAGAAGGTGTTGTTACCAAACGTTTTTTTCAAAGGAAACGATGTCGAACCTACCAGCATGCTATGTGAAGGTGGTCCTTGACTCCCCACTCCAAATAAACTATTATGTGTAGGTTGCCCAGTGGATTGCTGATGCGAGCCACCGAGTGAAGGGGACGAAGGAGGGATATGCCCTCCTCCATAAGGAAAAGCATTAAAAGGAGCAGGAGTGCTCCCCATGTGACCTTGCAGAGGATCTCTAGAGCTCCCTGCCCCCATACCCAAAGTCTGTAAAGTGGAGTAGGAAAGTACATGACTTGTACCTGAACTAGGCATCTCGTATGAGAACGGAGGGCCTATCGCACTTGGTGTGAAAGGGGTTGTGGCCACTGCCAAAGACGGGATCAAACCACTGTGCAAAGTAGTTGCAGTTGAGACCATGGTGGCTCGGACTGACGAAGATGGGTTAGGAGATTAAATCTCTCCTATCGTGACAACCGTGGTGGGAATTGAAGACTTCGCAGAAGGAGTAACAACATTTGTTTCCATTGTTGTGTGCAACACTATCTGGCGCTTGTAAAATTGAATTGGTACAATGAAAGGTGACAAGAAATTAGTGGTTGGGGTTTCAACCGGGACAACAGTGGTTGCTTCAAGGTCCAAAATGGTTTATTCCTCTGGGGGTTTGTCAGACACAATGGTTTGTAACCCGATCGCTTCAAAAGACCCTTGTTGGTCTAGCTTTCACCTTAATGGTGGCGGGGGTGGCTCTAGTGTAACCGACAACACGCCAAGAAGCCTTCATGACCGGTGGAGCTTGGGATCCTCCACTGTGTGAGAAGATCCAAGACACTCTAAGGTAGTCTAAATTCTCAAAAGTAACACACACTAAAAAAGTTCCTAGAAGATAAGACAGGCAAACACTAAATTAATTGGAAGAACAGTTACAACAACCAACACTAGAGTAACTTACCGGTGCAAGTGAAACTCAAAAATGGAATCACCCTCCAGGTATACTCTGCAAAGCGTGGCTCGATTTCTGTCCTAGGTATCGTAGTATACCCCCGCATTCACCTGTGTATGTCCCTAAAAACATTGGAAACTAGGTTTCCAGTGCGCGAACAGTCACCAGCCGGGTACAGTCGAAAGTCGGGTAAACCACAATGAGCAGGGTATCGAGCCCGAAACCTGTCAAGGGTATTGAGAGAAAATGGTCCGGAAGACAACTGAGGACCTCGAATAGATTCGATACACATGAATCCCCATGGAAAATTCAAATGATGGAATCCCAAAACAAGCCCTCTATATGTGTTCTCCACTACGATTGGTCCAACTTTGGAGGGGTTATCTCTGCTACCTTTCTGCACGCGACCTCGTGTTTATCCCCTGTGTTAGAGGGGGTCCCAGATAACTTTCATGACACTAGACTTAAACACTCCCTAACTCAGACTCCAATGTTTTTTTTTTTAATGGCCTTGAAGAGTTTCCTCTCCAACCTAATCCAAGGCCCTAATCTTGAACTAGTTGGTGAACCCTACAAACATAAAAGTCTAGTAGATTTTAAATTCAGCGTTAATTTTATGGCTTTGTCTTATGTCAAGGGGTATGAAGGTGAAACTGATGATGTGAAAAATACGAAAGCAATGAATGAATAAAAAAGATGGAAACAAAACTTTTACTTAATGCAAAATTTCAACAACTTTTCAAAAATAAAATAAAAAAAATAAACTTTTCTAAGATTTTGGACAACAAACTCAAAGGAATTTCACTTGACTATAAGCTACTTATGATCTGAGTAAACTGCAAAAACTTATGAAATAAACGACTTTTCCCTAGCTAATAATGCAAAAACACACTCTTCAACCAAACAAGAAAATGAAAAGAGATTGTTTTGATTTAAATGCTAGTAAAGAAAGAAAGAAAAAATACTGACAAGCAAAAACCATGAAAAACAATTCTGGCCTAATCGCAGATCGCAAAGAATCAGATTAAAAAAAAAAAAAATCACACACTAGCAATTTTTAAACAAAATGACTCTCACACTTGTCTAAAAACCGTAAAAATTATTTTATTTCTAACTGAGAAAAATAAGGCTAAGGGTAAGATTWATCCTAAKCTATTGACTTCTCACATAGAGTTTYAAACACCTGAGAGGAATAATTCTTATCAAGGGAAAKGATGATTGCCTTACCCTAAAAAAAAAGTATCCTCTACAMGCACACGACTGTTAATTAAACAATACRCATGCGAACATGTGCTGGATAGATACAAAGGGCGTGTACACACGGGCTGACCTTGTACAKGCCACATGTATATCTAAACTCTGAGAAAAATGAAAACAAGCAGACCAAACCAGGAAGAGACCCCTGATATTGACAAGCAGGATCCCTTGAAAGGTTTGGGCCCTCTTTTTGATAGAAAAACAAATAATGTAAAAAAAAATGATAAAGCAAAAACAATCTGAGATAGGACTTCACACAACCAAGACTCAAACATAATTTTAGAAAACCCCCTGAGAATGTGTGATTTTGACAGGGAAGAGGATGACTGCCTCTGAACTCTACATGCTATTGTTACCTCTTCAGATAGCGTTCACACGCGGGATGTAAGAGAGTAGGGCACGGGAACATGCGTGCAGACCTTATGCATGCCACATGTACCTTTGTGGGTCCCGAAAAACACAGCCAAGCAAAAGGCAGGGAAAGATGGTATGGAAAACCAAACTCCCTGCTAGCTCAGACCTTACAGAAACTAAAAGAAAAAACAGGCAAGAAAAACTAGTCTTTAAAACTACCCAAAAACTAAATAACATTCCAGGAACCCTAGAGAGTATCCCTAGTATGATCACCAATTCTGTTGTGGGGAAAATCTCCCTATGGACTAGCAAATAGAGTTCAAACTTTTCATGTAGATATGACCAAAGAGAAACTACTTTTCTACTTTCATCCCTAGGTTTAAATCCCCTTTTCTTAGTAAATGCATGGAAAGATCAACCTACCTCGTTCCTGATGTTTGATGTTGATCATTTGTTGTACTTGATTACTTGTTCGCAATACTCCTTCCAAGGCTGACCTGTAGCCAAGACAAGCAACAACTATGCATGCATACTACTTATATACTAATGGGTTAGAAATCCAAACATATACTAATCAAATTGTAAAAAGTTCATGAATTGGGATGGTAAAAGCATTTTCTTTATTACTTAGAATGAATCAACTTACAAAAGTTTAGACCGGCCGCCGCTCCTTGAACCTGATACTGGGATCCTCTTCTTCTTTCCTCCAACTTCTTTTCTTTGAATCTCCTTTGGTACAAGGAAAGGCTAAAGGGTTGGGACAATGGGAATACGTAAATGGGAAGAGTTTCTTTGTTATATTTTTTCCTCTTCCAAATGGGACCCCTACCCCTTCTTTTATAGGCTAGAAGGAGCTAGGTATTTGGACGAACCATCGGCCATGCATGGACGGGAGTTTTAGTTAACTCACCCATAGCTTTTGTGCTCCGTCGACAACTTTCCTTTTTTCGTGCTTTTGTCGGTCCACGCGGGTTGTTTTGGGTCAGCCAGCGTGTACACGCGTGCAATAATGAATTAGGGCGCATGGGCCTTTATAATAGAGGATTTTCAAAGAGTTGTTTAGCAGTGCTTTGGAAAAGAAGGGATATGAGTTGGCCTGATGCCAGGTAAGCATGTGTGGTGCAATTTAGGGTTATAACAACCTTCATGAGTTAATTTTCCTTGGAGATTCTGAGATAATAATTAAATAACTTCTTGGATATAGAAAGTCCACAAATCAATCTCTTATTGGTATTCAATATCAGATAAGGGCCCTGAAATATCAATTAAGTAATATCCAATTATTTCATATTCTCCGCTCCCAAAATTAGGTGGTTGAGAAACAAGAAAAATCAAGTAAAAACAAGGAACAAAGCCTTATTTTTATTAATCAAATAGATTCCCATGTGTGACTTCCTTAAGGATTACCAAATGTGGTGATTTCCCCAATTTCGCATGGGTCCCACTCTCTAGAGCAACTCTGTCATCCTTGGACTTTCCCTCCCAACTCAGCTCCTTCTCTCCACCACCATGTATCTCTTCTTTAGTCCCCACCTCTCATGCATATTCGACATATGGTACTCCATGCCCTTTGATGTGCAGATCTATATTTATCTTTGTGGCACCTTGATCATCCATCCCCTCCTTTCCCACATGCCTCGCCACTTTAACCCTTCTCTTCTGCATGTATGTTGCACATTCCTTCAACACTCCCTGTTGTCTTCCATCACTTCCATGGTGTCATCAAATGAGATATCCTATTCAAACGAGTATTTTGGTTTGTGGGAACTTCATTTCTATTTTATTCTCCTACATGCAAGAGGTATCTCCTTAACTTATTTGTATATTTCACATTGTTTTTATCCTCTAGAGATGTATTCACACTTCAACAAAGAATTATAGGCCTTTGTGTATCTTTGTACCCTCCTCATAATGTGGAGGAGATCCAGAGCTCCTTGTTCCTCCCCCTCCTGTTCTATTGAGGAGCTACGAGACCAAAATTATGATTTGAGAGTTGCTATTAGAACCTCAGGGGAAAGAATGGGATCACAACTTCAAGAACTACTTTTTTCAATATATGGAGTCATTTAACATGGTTCGGGCAATTGCTTGTAAAATTCTATTTCTCCTTTCAACAAATCCATTTTTTTGAGGTAATCTAGCTATTGTGAATTGTATTTTTATTCCCTATTCTTCACAGAAATCCTTGAATTCATTTGAAGTAAACTCACCTCCATTATCTGATCTTAAGCATTTTATTTTCAACCAACTCCTTGAATACCTTGAAACATTCGAAATATTTTGATTTTTTCTTGAGGAAGAAAACCTTGGTCGTTATGGTGTAGTCACCAGTGGGTATTATGAACTATTGTTCACCATCTAGTCCTTTCGTTCTCGTGGGCCCACATAAATTAGTGTGTAAAATATTGATCCGAATTTTAAGGGGGTATATGGTCTAAATTCAGATGCAAAATTCATAAAGCTATGAGGATAATAAATTTCCCATGTGGATCAAGTACATGCCCACCTCCTCATTAATTAATTAGAATAAAAGGTTTCCCATATGGGTCAAAGAGAGTCCCACCTCTCCATTATTGTATTGGTTTTATTTTCCACTAATTAGTTAGTTGGGTAGTTAGATCTATTATACTAATAATAGAGACATTTAATGAGCTCTTTTTGACTTTTTCCAATGGACCATTTTTTAATGATATATAAAGGTCTAGCAATCCTTCTCATAATATCAAGTTACTCATTTTGGCTTCTCTCATATTTTCTATTGTTCATTGTGATATTAATTAGCTCTAGTGATTTACTAGTAATTAGTTTTAGAGGTGAGGCTCATCTTTGAGACTCACCTCCTAAGTACTTCATTTACATGTTTTTTTTTCATGCTTATTTTCATGCAATATTGGCAAATCTAAGCTCCTCCTATATTTCCATTCAATCCATCCATATCTCAGCCTCCGATATTCAGATCAATGGTATTAGAGTGGGTATGCTCTCCATTAGAACAAGGGTTTGAAGCATGCTGCAAGTTCAAACATTTGCAACAATCACCAACCTCATTTTGGTACTATAAGAATCCATTTACCGGGCCATACACTGTAAGCATCACAGTTGGTCCACAAGTATTACAAGGATTTATTTTTACCCTCGGATCTTCGTTCCCCATTACAAGGAGAACCATAAATGGATTCACTACATCCATACATGGATTCACTACATCTATACATGGATCAACTACATCCATTGGTATGAAACATTTTCAACAAATATTTAGGGTGTCCATGTTACCCACGAAGGTTCCACAACCTCTACAAGAGCCCATGTTTTTCTACAAACCCTCGACATCCTTTGTGGCCCTATACACTTAGAAAAATTCAAAGAGGTGTTGTGACCTATACAAAAAATTTCAGAGGCTCTACGATAGCTCATTATAAATATCTCTTCAATATACCAAATGGGTATTTCATGGAATCTCATTTTTCTTCCTGGTTTGAGAGATATCATTGATTGAATCCCAACATGTATTTACTGCAAGGAGGCCACACGTACCACCATATTCAACATGATTTTTCTCCGTGCTTAGGAAACTACAAAAAGAGATCCACATATGGATGGGCATATCTCTTCAATATATAAAATGGGTATTTCAAAGAATCTCATTTGGCTTCTTGGTTTGAGATATATCATCGATTGACTCTCAGCATGTATTTGACCTAAGGAGGTCACACGTGCCACCATATTCAAAGGTAATTTTCTCCCTGATTAGGAAACCCATAGAAGGCATTCCACATATGGATGGAAATATATCTTCAAGATATCTAATGGGTATTTCACGGAATTTCATTTTGTTGTCTAGTTTATGATATATCTTTGCTTGAAGCAGCACATGTATGTAACGAGTGTGGTCGCGTGCCCTTAAAATTCGACCTGGTTTTTCTCACTCCATGGTCCACATAAGAATAAGTTCCATATATAGATGAAAACATCTCTTCATTAGCTCAAATGGGATTCGACGGAATTGGATTTCATCAAATGTAGAAAAATTTATGAATAGATTTACAGAAGGATGTTCACAACCCCCAAAGTCACGATTTTTCCATCTTATTTTTCTAAATTTTGGGATTTTATTAAGATTTCTTTATTTTTCTACCCATGTACAATGCCATTGTCAATTAGGTTATGGTTCAACCACAAACCCATGGTTATGGGTCAACCACACAAAACTCTTATGTTCATTGGGTATTTTCACATTGTGATCATAATGGTATGATAATTGGGTTTCTCTTTTTAGCATGGGTGAAATGATGGGGACCATAACTTTATAATGGGGGAGGAATGATCCAAATTTTAAGGGGGTATATGGTCTAAATTCGGATTCAAAATTCATAAATATATAAAGCTAATAGATTTCCCATGTGGATCAAGGACATGCCCACCTCCTCATTAATTAATTGGGATAACAGGTTTCCCATATGGGTCAAAGAGAGTCCCACCTCTCCATTATTGTATTGGTTTTATTTTCCACTAATTAGTTAATTGGGTAGTTATATCTATTATTATAATGATAGAGACTCATTTAATGAGCTCTTTTCATTATTGTATCGGGTTTTATTTTTCATTACTTGGTTACTTGGGTAGTTAGATCTATTATACTAATAATAGAGACTCATTTAATGAACTCTTTTTGAATTTGTCCAATGGACCATTTTGTAATGCTATATAAAGGCCTAGAAAGCCTTCTCATAATATCAAGTTACTCAGTTTTCCTTCTCTCATATTTTCTATTTTTCATTGTGATATTAATTAGCTCTGAGTGATTTACTAGTAATTAGTTTTA
>SNQJ01S0057667.1:73929-87361 GCA_010110895.2 Picea sitchensis | reverse complement strand
TTGGTAACTTAAGAATATGGTAGATTTGTATGCTTGGAACAATAAGATAACTCAATAGCTAATGAAAGTAACCACTCATCATGTATCTGAATAAAACAGTTCTTTTAGAGAACAATAATTAGACAACAAAGTTGAAAAAAGGGGATGAAGAATACTAGTCTAGATAACCAAATACAACCATATGCAGGGTCATACAAGACAGCAAGAAATTCTTTAATCCAAGTTTATGAGCTTAATAAGAAGATGATAGTTCTTAAAAGATAAACTAAACTGGAATAAAGTGTAGAATCATGAAATATATGAAAGAATCTGATATTGAAAACAAAAGAGGATTGTGATTCTATTATCAGAATAAGAAGTCAAGTTCAATGGCTAGAAAATGTCTCTTATATTGAACCCCTTTGGTGCTCCAAATGTCTTTGGCTTTATAGCCTTACAAGATGAAATCTATATCCTTGAAAGATGGATCAGATTTGATAAAAATAGTTAAATCAAAATAGATACAACAAGTGTAGGATGAGATCCTATAAAAATGGATCTAGAATACTAAAAATGGAAAATCAAAACAAAATAGGAAAAGATCCTCTCTAATGATCTCTAAGAGTAGTAGATTGTTGATGAAGTTTAGTTTTAACCTCCCAGGGCTGTTTGATTTGGTCCTCCAAAGATAAAATTCAAATTTGGTGAAGTGTGCAAAAACCCTGATTTTCCGCCTTTGAAAAAGATACCAAAATCAATTGAAACACCTCTTCTTTCCCTTATCCATCAAAAATAGCCATTGAATCAGACTTGATAATTCAACAACTGTCCATTTGAAGCGGTTTCAAACCATTCAAACTAAAAAAATCCTGATCTGGGCAAAAATTTGGTCATTCTGGCTGTGACAGGCTTTCACCAGCTTATTTACCTAAAAATCCGCTCCTTAGCTGGTGAAAAGCAGAGCTTTGACCATGGCAAAGTTCAAGACGAGTTAGCTGGTGAAAGCGCAGATTTTTTTAAAATCAAATTTCTCAGTCGTGGAGAGTCTGTTTTACATGCTTGAATAGTCGATTGACATCTAGAAATCCTAAGCTTTCCAATGGTGCTTTCAAATCTGCATTTGGAGCTCGGGAAGGTAATCAAAAGTTCCCTGAAATATTAGGCATCATTCTTCAAACAAATTTCAAAATGAATTATTTGATCGCTAACATCTAAGTATTCCCGCCTGGTATTTGACACTTCGTTCCTTCATGCTCGTTCCCTGTAGGTTATATCCAGGCAGAAAACCCAATCTTGTAGCTGCCTCAAATGAAATGTTGACCCAATGTTTTTCCCCTTTGGCAAAGTAATCAAAATATTCATCATAGATGATATCAAAACAGAGCATACTATTAATGAGGTTATCATATGCCAAAACAAATGCCAAAATTACTGTCTAATTATCATTCATGCTTATACTAGCATTATTCATAGTGTCCTTTGAAGTTTTGATAGTATATGT
This sequence comes from Picea sitchensis, assembly GCA_010110895.2. NCBI lineage: Eukaryota > Viridiplantae > Streptophyta > Pinopsida > Pinales > Pinaceae > Picea > Picea sitchensis. The sequence continues at coordinate 85,881 of SNQJ01S0057667.1, read as the reverse complement.
ACTCTTTGATCCAACGTGCAAGAATAAAGGAAACCATCTCGTTGAATGAGGCTTTACAAATATTAACTGCAATAATACCCTTATAACTTTTGTTGCAAATTGTTGTAGACTTGTTGCCACGATCAATATTTATGTAATGTTTGGAAATGGGAATCGATATCTATATGATCTTCTAGCATCTGAATTTTAATAAAAACTCCTTTGTGGTTGTTGTTATGCTTCTGTGTTGGCTTTGATTTGATTTGTATGTTCTTGTTGCTATGTAGGTCGCATGGAGCTGAAACACGGGAGCAAGAGCTAGCCTCGGTGTTTTCACTGCTGGCAGTGAATGACATTTATCTATTTTTCCTTTGAATGCTCAAAAGTTTTGATTTGTATAAGTGTATAACAAGTGGCCTACAATTTGTCGATGGCCTCAATACCTGAGCGCTCATTAGACACTTTTCTCGACAGCTGCAAGCTTTGTTTGACTGATAGTCTTTCATTTGATGTTGATCTTGAGTCCCAAAGCTTCTCACTCTTTGTCAATAATTCCTCGAGGTGTGCATGCATAGGACAGATATGGTCACTATAACAATTGCCGAAGTTTCCTTTTGATATTTACAACAGTAAGCACTTTCACCAGCTTACTTGCTGCAGGGAGTACACCTTAACTGTTGAAACCCGAGGCTTTCACCAGCTAACTTCAACTTCACAACATACGTTAGCTGTTGAAAAGATTTTTCTCAAAAATTTGAAAATATTTTTCTCAAAAATTTGAAAAGATCTTTTGAGGATCAATTTATTTCTAAGATAAAATCTTAAATCCTATGTTTTGATACTTCTAAAATCTAAAAATTTATAAAGAATCCTATTAATGACCACGCTATCACCTACAAAATGAAAAACATTGACTGATTCATTTTGGGGGCTAACATTTGGCTCCAACTGGGATGGATACCTCCCCGCGAGGTCACCAAGAACCTAGTAGTTCCAGTGGCCTTTAGCATTGGGCATGGAGTCATCTGGCTTGTGCAACTAATCTTTGGAAACATGTAGCCTGCTCTGCTTATTCAACCAATAACTGAAAACAACCGAGTTGTTCATATGGCAAGCTTATTCTTCTTCCTACTCCTACACTAACAAGTAGAGGCAGATTGATCAGGTATAATCAAATTTCCAATGCAGCCATATCAGAAACTGATTTACTGCTAACATCCTTGATCTTGACCCGAACAATATAGGAAACCATAGCATACAATAATGTAATTTGAAAAGATGAAAGATCCCACTTTCATCTGACAAAAGTATTTGGACATTTATGCCTTCTTATAGAATCCAAATGATCAGCAATAGGGTCTTCAAAATCATTAAAGAATACCTCTTTGAGTTGCTGGTTGAATTGACTGTGTTGTAGTCGTTGATTGCCAGCACTGGTCTCAATGATGAATGTAAATTGTTCTTCTTCTATCAAGGACGAATGCAAGCTCAACTGTTGATCTAAACTTTTCAGCACACTATCTCCCTCTTTGTATTTGTTGCAATTCCCCTTTGTCTGCAGAACTGAAAACTGAGGGTTGCCTTCATCATCTACTGCAGATTCAATAATTTCACTTGTTGATTTGTCAATCTTCTCATTACCTTTCAAGTCTTCAAGGGGGATAATTTGATCTTCATGACAACCTAAAATAGTAGATGTATTTGATACAATGTCAAAAGCATCACTAAGGTTATCATAGTGTGGATCATTGATCTCTTGATCATGATGAAGAGTATCTTCTGCTGCAACAAAGTCTTCACGAATGTTGGGATCTTTATACAACAAATTGAACTCATGACAACATTCAGGAAATAGAAATTCATATGAAAATATGCCTTTACAAAACACATGGAAGGCAGCATGAAAATCAGCGAAAGAGATGATACTAGTAATAGGCAGAGACCGGTACCAATCACGAGCAATCCCTTCTAATGAAAAACAAAATAGCCGGATCTAAACATCCTCATGCACAACTTGCAATCGATGTATGTAATCATGAAATTCCAAAAAATGTTCAGTTGGCACTTCCCACTCTTCTCCTTGAAATCTGGGAAGACTGTTTTCCCATTCATATCTACTAGGCACTGGATTAGGGAAACTATAAATACTTGAAAAATCACAGGGAGATGCATACCTCTTTGCTAAAGATCACTGTTCATGTCATACCGATTAGTCACCAACAATTTTGAACAATGGAATTAAGCCGAATTCTTCCTTCATGGAGTTGCGAGATAGATAATTACAACCCAAAAAATGTCTAATCTTTGTCTAACATCAAAGATCAACTCTGTATCGTATCCCAGGAAAGAAGAACTTAAATTTCATCTCCCCGGCAATGGCGCCAATTTTTTATCCCTCCAAGAAACCCTTTCGCCAATTTGTTATCACTCCAAGAAACCCTTTGTGGTTGTAGACCAAAGGTGCTTGGTAACTTAAGAATATGGTAGATTTGTATGCTTGGAACAATAAGATAACTCAATAGCTAATGAAATTAACCACTCATCATGTATCTAAATAAAACAGTGCTTTTAGAGAACAATAATCAAACAACAGAGTTGAAAAAAGGGGATGAAGAATACTAGTCTAGATAACCAAATACAACCATATGCAGGGTCATACAAGACAGCAAGAAATTATTTAATCCAAGTTTATGAGCTTAATAAGAAGATGACAGTTCTTAAATGCTAAACTAAACTGGAATAAAGTGTAGAATCATGAAATATATGAAAGAATTTGATATTGAAAACAAAAGAGGACTGTGATTCTATTATCAGAATAAGAAGTCAAGTTCAATGGCTAGAAAATGTCTCTTAGATTGAACCCCTTTGGTGCTCCAAATGTCTTTGGATTTATAGCCTTACAAGATGAAATCTAGATCCTTGAAAGATGGATCAGATTTGCTAAAAATAGTTAAATCAAAATAGATACAACAAGTGTAGGATGAGATCCTATAAAAATGGATCTAGAATACTAAAAATGGAAAATCAAAACAAAATAGGAAAAGATCCTATCTAATGATCTCTAAGAGTAGTAGATTCTTGATGAAGTGTAGTTTTAACCTCCCAAGGTTGTTTGATTTGGTCCTCCAAAGATAAAATTCGAATTTGGTGAAGTGTGCAAAAACCCTGATTTTCTGCCTTTAAAAAAGATACCAAAATCGATTGAAACACCTCTTCTTTCCCTTATCCATCAAAAATAGCCATTGAATTAGACTTGATAATTCAACAATTGTTCATTTGAAGCGGTTTCAAACCATTCAAACTAAAAAAATACCGATCTAGGCAAAAATTCGGTCATTCTGGCCGTGACAGGCTTTCACCAGCTTATTTACCTAAAACTCCACTCCTTAGCTGGTGAAAAGCAGAGCTTTCACCAGCTAACTAGCAAAGTTCAAGACGAGTTAGCCGGTGAAAGCACGGATTTTTTTTAAATCAAATTTCTCAGTCGTGGAGAGTCTGTTTTACATTCTTGAATAGTCGATCGACATCTAGAAATCATAATCTTTCCAATGGTGCTTTCAAATCTGCATTTGGAGCTCGGGAAGGTAATCAAAAGTTCCCTGCAATATTAGGCATCATTCTTCAAACAAATTCCAAAATGAATTATTTGATTGCTAACATCTAAGTATTCCCGCCTGATCTTTGACACTTTGTTCCTTCATGCTCGTTCCATGTAGGTTATATCCAGGCAAAAAACCCAATATTGTAGCTGCCTCAAATGAAATGTTGACCCAATGTTTTTCCCCTTTGGAAAAGTAATCAAAATCTTAATCATTGATGATATCAAAACAGAGCATACTATTAATGAGGTTATCATATGCCAAAACAAATGCCAAAATTACTGTCTAATTATCATTCATGCTTATACTAGCATTATTCATAGTGTCCTTTGAAGTTTTGACATTATATGTACTCTTTGATCCAACATGCAAGAATAAAGGAAACCATCTCGTTGAATGAGGCTTTACAGATATTAATTGCAATAATACCCTTATAACTTTTGTTGCAAATTGTTGCAGACTTGCTAGCACGATCAATATTTCTGTAATGTTTGGAAATGGGAATTGATATCTATATGATCTTCTGGCATGTGAATTTTAATAAAAACTCCTCTGTGGTTATTTTTGTGCTTCTGCGTTGGCTTTGATTTGATTTGTATGTTCTTGTTTCTATGTAGGTCGCATGGAGCTGAAACACGGGAGCAAGAGCTAGCCTCGATGTTTTCCCTGCTGGCAGTGAATGAAATTTATCTATTTTTCCTTTGAATTCTCAAAAGTTTTGATATGTATAAGTGTATAACAAGTGGCCTTCAATTTGTCGTGGGCCTCAACACCTGGGCGCTCATTAGACACTTTGCTCGACAGTTGCAAGCTTTGTTTGACTGATAGTCTTTCATTTGATGTTGATCTTGAGTCCCAAAGCTTCTCACTCTTTGTCAATAATTCCTCGAGGTGTGCATGCATAGGACAGATATGGTCACTATAACAATTGCAAAGTTTCCTTTTGATATTTACAACAGTAAGCACTTTCACCAGCTTACTTGTTGCGGGGAGTACACCTTAACCGTTGAAACTCGAGGCTTTCACCAGCTAACTTCAACTTCACAACATACGTTAGCTGTTGAAAAGATTTTTCTCAAAAATTTGAAAAGATCTTTTGAGGATCAATTTATTTCTAAGATAAAATCTTAAATCCTATGTTTTGATACTTCTAAAATCTAAAAATGTATAAAGAATCCTATTAATGACCACGCTATCACCTACAAAATGAAAAACATTGATTGATTCATTTTGGGAGCTAACAGAATCCACAGGTGCAGTCCAAATTTGGATCCGAGAAGTGGATTTTCAGGTCTCGTGACTGAAGCCCACTCTTGTCATTAATGCATGGCATGCAAATCAAGGCAGAGAACCTAGGAAGGGTCCAGAAGTCACAATGTCAAAATTTGACGAAATTATAGTCAATTTTGTATGATTTTTCATGAAGAATCCACTAGTGCAGTCCATTTTGTGATCGAAGTAGTGGAATTTGAGGGTTATGGTAGAATCCCTTTCTTTCCATTGATGCTTTGGCATGCATTTTGAGGTAGGGAGCCCAGGTGGGGCCAATGACAAAATTTGAAAAATTTATTGTTATTTTTGCATGATTTCTCGCCATGAATCCATCGATATAGTTAAAATTTAGATCTGAGCAACATATGTTTGGGCTCATGGAAAAATCCCACTTTTATCATTAATGCATGACACATTTTTCAAGGCATATTTGCACCATTTAGAATTGGTGTTCTATATGCCAAGATTTGAGCAACCGGTTGAGCACCTTGGCACGAAAACCATTGTAAGTTTTATGCATTTATAGTTTTTTCCTCTTTTTGAAAATTGCAAAAGGATGAATGTGTGTTGCAGATTCTGGTGATCTTTGAGTGTTGCAACAGGACAACAAGATCTTAATTATTGCAATAAATTCATTGTTTGAGCCTTACACACAAACTGAGACAGTGTAGTAAGAGGTCATTTTGACACTTCGACAGAAAGTAGTCATGTTTATAGCCAAAAGTATCAGAATTATGAGACAAATATAATGATGATGACATTTTCCTTATGTATTATGTTGCACATGTTTGTAATGGGGGGTTTAAAAACCATAGAGTTTCCCACTAGTGCATATTTTGGGATATTTACCTTAATCATAATGATGTAAAAGGTTGTAATTAGCCACTCTTGAAAGTGATGATGAGAGTGAGAGGCATGTTGTTCTATTCCTAAACCTTGTAAGTCGTATTAGTAACATTGTAATGGGTCTTATAGCCATTGTTGAGTGAGACACATTGTCTTTCCTAGGTTTATTTTGGCAACATTGTAATGGGTTTTATAGCCACCATTGAGTGAGAGGCATTGTTTTGCCTAGGCCTATTGTTGCAACCTTTTAATGAGTCTTGTAGCCATTGTTGAGTGAGAGACATTGTTTTTCCTAGGCCTATTTTGACAACATTTTAATGGGTCTTGTAACCACTATTGAGTGAGAGGCATTGTTTTCAAAACATTGTAATGGGTCTTGTAGCCATTGTTGAGTGAGAGGCATTTTTTTTCCTCGTCTTGTTTTGGAAATCATTGTAAACTTGTACATGAGTGTTTATAAACTCCTGGAAAGTATGGTATTTCTTTGAATATGTGATCATGTATTTTCAGCTACCAATTTGCATCGATGCAAGTGTTGGCATTGACATCCTCATTCTGAAGTACAAAGGTGAAGAAGAAGAAGGGTGCAGCCTTTCAGAGACATTTGTTATGCAGATCAAGGAATAAACTGCATATTTTCATTGGTGCAAGTTGTAAAATAATTATAGAAAAAACTCATAGATGAACCAGCAGACATAATAAATTTCAGAATTGATTAACTAGCTGGAAAATACACATTTTGTGTTATAATCTCTAACAGTAAATATCTAGAATATCCACAAAAAAGATATCATCACAAATGTTCTAGAAACCCCACTACTCTGGGTAAAACCTTATTATATTTGATTATCAGATTTGATTACATATATAAATATCATAGTTATACTGGTAAAGGAGGTTGTACCAGCTTGTATGGATCTGTACAATTTCTAGTTCTCTAACTGGGAGGTTGTACAACTACACGAACCCCTTGGTTGTAGCTCTAACTCTCTCTTTTAGGTACATTGTATTGTAGAAAACTCACTATGTTGTTGTAACACACTCATATGGTACCTTGTTACTTTCTCTACTATGTCTGTACTAGTCATACATACTTCCATATCCTTGGTACAATTTCTGGGTGGGTATTTTCACTCTCTTCCTGAGTATTTTTCACTTTGGAGGATATTTCGACACTTTCTTGGCCCTTCCTTCCTGAACCGACCTGAATTGGTCTCTTCTTGACCCTACTCGTCCCTCCCTCTCCTTCTCTGGTTAGTTTATGTACGAATCCATACAGCTTGTATGGATTTCCCTTTGATTTGAGTCGTACATCCCTATCCTTAACCAAATACTCCTTATATCATCTCTGCTCAACTTTCTCTTAACTTAGTAGGTCCAACTCGACTCCTCCTTGTTGGGTTCGATTCAACCTTATGATGATCTCACTTGAAGTGCCCACTCTCACTCAACTTGTTTACTTCTCTTTGAGATAATGAGAAATGAGGCCTTCTTGGGGTATTATAACCTTAGCCTCTCTCTCATTCAATCTTGGCCCTTATATCTTCTCCTCGAGATATAGATCTGGTGGTTGGGACTTAATAAAGCATTGATACAACCTAAGTCACATCCAATGGTTATGAATTAATCTCATGTTGAATTAAGTGATCCCCATCAATATAAGTTGTCTAGACATAATGGGGACCCCCTTTCACACTATTAGACACCCCTAGTGTGATGGTACCTACCCGAGATACAAATTTCTAACACTCCCTCTTAGAGAGAGAGGTATTTCCACTGAAGATTCCTCATCCATGGTCCGCATCATTGTGAATATATCCTTATAAACCAGAGAGATACAACCTCTCTAGATATGGATATTCCACCTTCTCTATTTTGTATCTTTTGTTGGAGTTATCTGAGCTTAGTCTATCTAGGTATCCACACTCCTCCAATTGGGTCCACTCCCACCAAGTTGGCCTACTTAGGAGAGACTCTTTCTCTCTTAGTTATGACCCAATTGTCCCATTTCTTCTATCTTGGAAGTGATAGATGGGTTGTCCCCATAACCTGTATAGGATATCCTCATTGATACCTATCATAACTGGAGGTCATGGCTCTTGACCTCTCAAGGAGAGAATGTACACTCCACAGCCAAAACAATTGAGACCATAGCATTGATCCTCCAATATTGAAATTGAGAGTACACTCACTCTCATACTTGGCACATAAAGTACCTTATGCACTTTAAGAGTCCTCCCTAACCCTATCTGTAATGGAACTTCCCCAATTGCTCGAGCTATCACCAAAACAGGATGCATGTCACATCACAAAAATCCTAGATCTCATGTTGTAAATTATTGGACGGTGTGTCTTTCTCATGTCATATGGCATGTGGCACCACTATCTAGGTAGCATCCTTCCCTAGGTTTTTCCTCTATGTCTAGGAACAAGGTGTACTCATCTTGAAACATTCTCAAGAATTCACGAGCTATGGCAGCCAACTATTTCTCTTCCTCCTCATCCTTATTCTCTACTTCATTTGATGTTTCTACTTCCTTATTCTTACCCTTTGCTCTGTGTCCCTTATTGGATTGAGACCACTAGCTATAATAATTCCCAACTTCTCCACACATAACACTGAACATGTGAGAGATCCTTCTTTGTCCTACCACTTGTGGCTCTTCCTCTAGAGGTTGGTCCTCTCCTGCCTCTGGCTCCCCTCTTGGAGGTGAGGGAGAGATCCTCCTTCTCTTCATCCCCATCTACATCCATGATGTTGAGGAAAATATATGATTTATCTTACTCAAGCATTTTCGAATCCCACCTAGCTAAGGCAATATAGTCGTGAATATCAACCTATGGTTTATAGCCTCAAAAAGTATTTCCCAATCCACAAGTATTAATTACAAGGGCTCAGGCTGATTTTTTTAAATGAAAAAGATTGTTGCAAAATATGAAATTTTATATAATTTTATGAAAATATATAGATTTCATAAAGTAAATGTGGAGATCAAAAGCAAAAGTAACCAAGTCACATATTAACACAAATGAGATAGAATAGAAATCACTTTATTTCACTCCAAGAAATCAAAGTATCCTTCTCTTACAAAAATCCCTGTGAGGGCATGGACCAAAGTCAAATTTAGATATCCCCGATGAAAACCATACAAAAGGACTCTGACAAGAAGTAAAAACTGAACTTAAAATATGAATCAACTTGCCACAGACTACTGCCAACTTGACTCTGCACAATATCCTTTATCAGTTATGAAACTCAATCCATAAACAGACAAGTATACACAGACTATCAAAGATATATCAACACCTTTGAAACAAGCATTTGAATGATATGGTTCAGCCTTGAACCTTGTTGTCTAGAATAGGACCTTGTTGTCAAAAAAATAATTAAGCCTTTAATGAACTGAATAATGAATGTACACTGAACTATCTCATGAAAACACAAGAGAAAACCTTATTATTTCTTTATCCTTCTGTTCTTCCTTCTCATTTGGCTTTTATGCATTCCAAATCAGTTGAAGTAGTGCAACTACCTCGTTTAGTTAAGTTAATTAAACTTAACTAATTTTAGTTTAGGGGAAGTAATAATAATAATATTAATAAGGGTCTTTATTAAATAATAACTAAGTAGGTGGGACCCCTTGTGACTCCCTTTTTATTCTTTACAAAAATAAACACAATTAGATAATCATTTAAACACATGCCTCCTTGTGGATCCCATAAATATTTCCAAAATTTGAATATTAAATATCAGAAATAATTCAATATATCCAAAATATGTAAATAACCACATTATCCAAAAAAATAGTTTGTTGTCCAAAATTTTCTACAATCCATTTTCTTCAACAAATCAACCATAAACACATAAATCAAAATCCATATTTGCCACTTTGAGAGGAAATCCTTCTTCTGTCATTGTTTTCCCCTTTGGACTTCCCAGAATTATCCTAAGGTTGATTCAAATCTTGAGGCTTAATCTTAATAATAACATGGGAACAATCGTCCCTCGGGTGCATATGGGAGGACACTGATTTTGTTGAGTCATTTGAAGGAGATGAGGGGGAAGTAACAAATTTACCTTTGTCTTGCACATGGGGAGCCTCGGTTTTAAGTCGTTTGCTAGCATGAGAGGATTGAACAGGTGAGTGTGCAGGGGAAATTTGAGCATTTGGATTTACAAGTGGAGGAGGAGGAGGCAATGACAAGTTGGGCTAGCCATGATGGTGGCAGACTATCGGATGAAAACTCTCCTGCCATCCATCATTTTCAGTAAATTTTGGTTGCATAGATACATGAGAAGGAAAAGGGATACCAGGAATTGATCCAAGTGGATATCGGTGGCCACCCACCTTTTACAACTGGCTCAAAACAGCTTTCTGACAATTTTGGTAATTTACTATTTTTAGCAGTTTTTCACTTTCAGAGCCGTTTTGAGGCCCTAAACGATGTTTTTTGGGGAAATGGGGAGAAATATCATAATTCCTTCATTATTTACCCCAAAATGAATCTCCTTGATGAGACCTTTCCAACGGGCTATCATACACCGAAAACGGAGATCGTATGCAAAAGTTACGACCACGGGAAGTTGATGTACTAACTTACCCAAATGGGGCCCACATGAATTTTGGAGCTTCATCTCCTAGGGTTAGGTTTTTGGATGTATAGGGTTTTTCCATTCCTGTTTATTGTAAAATTCCTTTAGATCCTCATTGTAATCATCTTCTTGCGAATGAGCACAGTCGTCACATCTCTTCTTGAAGATAAGCCACCACCATTCCAGCAAGCTTGTTTTTGTTGCATTTTACAATTTCAGCTTATTTCCTTATTGAATAGAAAACCAATTTTATTGTATCTCTGTTATTTTGTGTTAAGCACCTGTTAATAATATGTAGTCATTTTTTTCTTCTCATAAAATCCGGATCAGTGGTATCAGAGTGGTCTGCTCCTTGTCGTCTTAATGCAAGTCCCCAACGAGATCGGAGTACAAAGAATTGGGTCTCGAGCTTGTTTATCTTGAGGAAAAAATCTCTTGCACGCCCAAGCGACCTCTCATGGTAGGAGAAAATAAATATGATAGGATAGGAGATCATTTCAAACTATTGATTGAGGAATCCCTCACGCAACAAAGGAACGAGATGATGGATAGTTTCGTGCAAATCCTCCGGCGGCTACCAACAGGTGACGCATCTTCTTCGAGCGAAGGCGCCACCCCCTTCAAGGTACAAATAAACTTTGATATTCCTATATTTGACGGTAAGATAGATGTATATGCTATAGACAAGTGGTTGAATCTACTAGAAGGGTTTTTTTTTGTCCATAACTTTTCAAATAGAGAAAATATTACTTTTGCGCTCCTCAAATCCGTTCCCCATGTCAAACATTGGTGGGTAACTTTCTGTGAGCAAAAGGAAATAGAGGAACCCTCATTATTTACAGTCATGGCCACCTGGGAATCCTTTAGGGATGATATTAAGGAACAATACTACCCTCTCAGAAGTTATGACGACTTGTATACCAAGTGGACCACACTGCGGCAAGAAAGAGACCAGGCAGTGCCAAATTTCACAAATATATTCCATACCTTGCGCACCAAGCTGGGTATCAAATATTTAGAATGAAATCTGGTGCTCTTCATAGATACATCCAGACCGAAATGGAATTTATGGGCATCTCATCCTTGGGCGCAGCCTACCGATATGTCGTCAAAATCGAGCAGAAGCTCAAACAAAAGACATGGAAATTTGGGCCTAGGAACCCTTCACAACAAAAGCCAAGAAAGGGCGGCCCCAAGCCATAGAAAAAAGGACAGAGAAAATGTGGACAAAATCAGGACAACCAGTCCAAACCGCAAGCAAAGAAGGACACCAGAAAGACAAAGAAAGATATTGGGAAGTGGTGCGACTTCCATAAGATCCCTTGGCATAACATTGTTGACTACCTCTCAAAGCAATCATTGGTGGCCGAAGTGAAAGCCTTTGAATCAGATGCAGATTTTGACTCTGAGCCAGAACCAGAAAGGGGAATATGGATCATTAATGCGGAACCCAGTGCCATAGTTTCTACCACCAAGCTCCAGCCTGGTGAACCAGACAAGCCAGAAGAAGGATAGTGCCTCTTCCATGGATGATTTTAGGGGCTAAATTTCGCTCATGGGCTAATTTTCCATGGTTTTTCCAAAAACGAGATTCGCTATTTTAAAAATGATTCGCCCAAATTCTATAGGATAAAATTATTTTACCTTAAAAATCGCCAAAAT
>SNQJ01S0057667.1:60940-73785 GCA_010110895.2 Picea sitchensis | reverse complement strand
ATTCGCCCAAATTCTATAGGATAAAATTATTTTACCTTAAAAATCGCCAAAATTTTATAAAAACTATATAAAATCCTTAGAAATTTGAATATTTTTACAAAAATATCGCTAAACATTTATAGTTGGCATATGAAGGATTAGTATGATTCGCCATGGTTTCTACATTTTAAAATAAATTTCCATCCTTAAAATCATCCCTGGGGCCCTCTTCCATTCACATATGTGGGTAAAAGGCACCCCGCTACACTTCATCGTTGATAGTAGTATCCAAAAGAAACTCATCTTAGTAGAGGTCATCAAGCAGCTGGCCCTGCCAGCAATGTCGCACCCACAACCCTACACCATTGGAGCCTCCGCCAAGGAAGTGATTTTTGCATCAGCCAACAATGTCGACTATCGTATGGCATCAAGCCCTTCAAAGAAGAGGTATTGTGTGATGTTTCTCCTCTTGAAGTTTGTGATGTTATTTTGGGCCAACCTTATTTATGGAAACGTCATGTTTTATATGAGTCTATGCCTTGTAGTGTTATTATTACTTTGAACAGGAAATTGTACAGGATACCGGAGTGAGTCCCACCTAGTGCTATTTCCTTGATCTCTGCTAAGCAATGAAGGAAGGTCATCTCTCAGACAGGGAAGTTTGTCTTCTTCGTGATTCGCGCTCAGAATAAGCAAAAGATCACAGCCACATCTAGGGTCTCTGCGGCTAACCTTTCCACACAACAAAAGAAAGTAGATAAGGTTGTGGAATAATACTCAGATATCTTCTCCTCACCTATTGGGGTACCTCTACACTGCCAGGTCAAGTACCCCATCAATATGACCCCCGATTCACCACTGCCCAATGGGCCAGTCTATCATCGCTCTCTGTTAGATAATGAGGATATCAAGTGAGAGATCCAAGAACTTCTCCACAAGGGGCACATCCTTCCCAACTCATCAACTTGTGGGAGCCCAATCGTGTTGGTACAGAAGAAACATGGAACCCAGCGAATCTGCATTGATTACTGGGCTCTGAATAAAATCACAGTCAGAAAATGGTACTTGATTCCTCAAATCGATGAACTCCTTGATCAACTCACAGGGGCCAAATACTTCAGTAAGATTGATCTGAATTCTGGCTACCACCAAGTCCCGATAGAATAGACAGATGTATGGAATGCCACCTTCAATTCAAAGGAAGGCCTTTTTGAATGGTTGGTCATGCCCTTTGGTTTGAAAAATGCTCCATCCACTTTCATGAGGATGATGGACGATATCCTGCAACCATTCACCAATACTTTTGTAGTGGTGTATCTGGATGACATTCTCATTTAAAGCAAGACTTGGGCCGAACACTTGCAGCATATTCAGCAGGTTTTGCACACCCTGAGGCAGCACAAGCTATATGCCAACTTGGAAAAATGATACTTCAGCATGAACAGGGTCCATTACCTAGGCTACATCATTGATCAGTGTGGCGTATATGTGGATCCAGCCAAGATCCAAGTCATCCGTGACTAGCCAGCCCCAACCACACTCACTAAGCTTCAAAGCTTCTTGGGCCTTGCCAATTTCTACAGCAGGTTCATGTTGGGATTCTCCCATATTGCATGGGACCTCAACCAAATAACCAGGGGTGGTGGTAAGGAAAAATTTGCATGGGGTCGGTCCCAACAACAAGCATTCGATGATTTGAAGCAGTTCTTGTGCTCAACCCCAGTACTTTCACTACCATACCTACAACATCCCTTTGAGATCAAGACAGATGCTTCATACTATGTTTTGGGCACCGTTCTCACTCGGCGCGACCACCCCGTGGCCTATCATAGTGAGATACTATCAGATGTCGTCCATAAGTACCCTACTTACGACAAAGAAATGTACTCCATTGTGAAAGCCTTCCACCAGTGGAGACAATACATTCTTGGGAAGGAGACAGTCATCCACACTAATCATAAGCCACTGTAGTTCATGCAGACACAAGGAAAATTGCAGAATGACCTCCATCAAAAGTGGTCCGCATACTTGCATCAATTCCACCTCAACATCAATTTTAAAATAAGAAGCACCAATCGCATCGTTGATTGCCTCATCAAACTACCAGCTGCGACACTCACCACAGTGCTAAAATCTTGCGGCCATGAGACCTCTGGATGGCCCCAACTCTATGAGACAGACCCAGACTTCGTCAATACCTACCAAATGTTGGGTGCAAATGCAATTGTTGATAATTTCCATCTTCAATATGGGTTGTTGTGTCGTTTGGTCCATATTTGTGTTCCATGAAGTGAGCGAGCAAAGATGATCTGGGAATCCCACTGAGGTCGGATGGCAAGACACTTCGGCGTCGAAAGGACAGTGGCGATTCTACAGAAACATTTCTACTAGCCGAAACTTCGACAAGAGGTCAGCAAGTATATCAGGTCCTACACTGCAAGGCACTATTGCCAAACCAACCACTAAGAAACAGGGCATGTACACCCCTCTTCCTACTCCTAACAGGCCATGGGAATTGTTAATAACCAAATATCAATATAGCATAGAAAAACCTCAGAATAAGTACTCAACACCTTGAGAACGAGAGAAATTTAGATAATTAGCCTCTTCAAGGGGGCAACCTCCTTAAGCCCACATAAATGTACAATTACAAGATGATTCCCAATGAAAATGTCTCCTTGGTATATATAGGAGACTAGGAGGTATAATTACAACTAATGGACTAAAGCCGACATAAATAAAATAACATTACTAATGTAATATGCCCCAATTAATGGGTGATGAGCCATTATTTAGGGATTAACATGCCCCTCCCCTTGAGACAAGTGTTGTACGTAATGCTTGCGTAACTCTAGATGCTTCTGTATAAAAGACTCATCTTCCCAAGTGGAATGTGCAGCCGGTAGTTTCCTCCATTTAATGAGATACTCTAAAATGGATCTATTCCTCAGCTGGCAAATTCTTGTGTCAGTGATGGCTTCAGGCTCCAATATGATTTTTCCTTCCTTGTCAAGTTTTGGAAATATAGTTTGAACTGGGATCTTATCACCTATAACCTTCTTTAAGCATGAAACATGGAAAATTGGGTTTACTCGTGAAGATGCAGGCAACTCCAATTTGTATGCCATAGTACCAATCTTTTGCAACACCTTATAAGGGCCATAGTACTTTGGTGATAATTTATTATCCTTCTTGGATTTCTTGAGGGACATCTGTTTGTATGGTTGTAGTCTTTAAAACACCCAATCTCCTACTGAAACTTATTTCCTCCCCGATGTTGATCACCTTTGTTGTTTCATGCGATTTTTGCCATTGTTAGGTTGTCCTTTAATATTTGAAGAACTTGTTGTTTGATTCTCAATGTGATCTTCAACTTGCTTGAACCTTATATTTTTATTTTTGAGAAGAAGTGATGGAAGGAGATTGGTATCCATAGAGTTCCATAAATGGTGTCATTTTTGTTGCGGTGAAAGGAAGTGTTATACCACCATTCTACCAAAGGGTAACCGAACGAACCATTGTGTTTGTTTATCAAAACAAAGCAACAAGGTAGCCTTCTAGACATTGTTCACTATCTGGTTTGTCCATCAGATTGAGGGATGATGGGATGGTCTATGAGCCAATTGAGTGCGCAAACAAGAAAATAATTATGTCCGATTGAAGAGATGGGATCTTTGTCACTTACAATAATCTTTGGGCTGCCATGTAGCTTTTGAACTATCTACGTGAATGTGGTGGCGGTACATGCTTTGGATTTGAAGGGATGAGAGATCCACGAAGTGTGTGTACTGTTTAGTCTATCAACAATCACCATGATGGGAATCTTTCCTTTAGACTTTGGTAACCATGAGTAGAAATCCATGGAAACCTCCTCCCAGCACCCGACTTGGGATGGCTAATGGTTGTGAAGACTTGGGGTCTTAATTGTTTCCACCTTATTTTGTTGGAAAACCAAACATTCTACCACAAACCTTGAACACACATCATTTTTAAGGCCATCCCAAAAAAAATTCCCTCTTGACCCTATGGTAGGTTTTCAAAGAGTCCAGGTGCCCTCCTACTAGAGGTGTGCAATTCCAATAGGTACCTTTTGTTTGAGTTGGGAGTTCTTGTAAATATAGCTGATCACTTTGTACCATAGGGAATCATTTTCCATGTAAATGTATAGATGCCTTTGGAATCCTAACACCAAACTTTGAATGAGAGTCCACACTACTTCGTCATTCTTCCATTCATCCCTTGCTTCTATTATCCAATCAGGTTGGATGATAGAATACTTATATAGAAGAAGAGCCTCATCTTCATCCCCTTTCTTGAGAGTGCATCGCCACAAATTTTACTTCCTTTTTTTTATAGGTGATTTCAAAGTCAGCAATATCTTGGTTACCATTTTGTTGTTCCTTGCGAAGATAGTCTTGTTCAAAGTATTTAAGACTATCATGATCTGGTTGACAGCAAGTGCCTACCTATTAGGTAAGGATGCCATTTCTTCAATGCATGTAGTATTTCCATCATTTCCTTCTCATAAATGGGTTTGTGGCAGAAGTCCCTTCCCTTGAGGTGGTGAAGCTTTTGAGGAAGCCGGGGGCCTTCCTTCTTGCATTAGGACAGCACCAATTCCATTTTAAGTATCACATTCCACTAATAAAAGGGTTTTTTGTGAATTTTGGAGTGGTCAAGAAGGGAGCTTTTCACATCACCTCTTTAAGTTGTTCAAAATATTTAGTTGCCTCATAGGATCATGAAAATGCATCCTTATTAGTTAGTTTCATTAAAGGTGTTGTTATTCTTCCATGGTATTCGAACAAACTTGCGGTGGTAACCTGTCAGACCCAAAAGCCTCTCAGATTCTTCAATGTTTGGGAATCATCAGGTCCATCATGGCCTTAATCTTGTTAGGGTCTACTTGACACCTTCATGAGATAAAGTGACCCAAATATTCTACCTCCTTCACTCCAAAAGAAACATTTGGATGGTTTGGCATATAGTTTGTTGCTCCTTTAGTAGTTGTAGCACCTTGTCAACATGCTTCATACATGATCCTCCCAAGACTTTTCTATATATTATTATATCATCAAAATACTAACACAAATTTTTGAAGGGAAAGGCTTGAAAATGGAATCATCAACCAACAGATGTGGAAGGTGCATTTGTAAGGCCAAAGGCATGCCCAAAAATTCATAATAGCCTTCCTTCGAGTTCGAGGAATGTTATTTTGGGATATCTTCTTCCCTTCATTCTAATCTGAATTACCCTAAAGCGAGGAGATCCAACTTTGTGAAATGAATTGCTTGATGTGAACAAATGTAACAATTCATCAATGATGGGAATAGGAAACTTATCTTTTATAGCGATCTTGTTGAGCTCTCTATAATCTAGACACATGCAGCCATGAGCCATCTTTCTTGGAATACCATTACCAAGTGCCGGTAAGAATTTTGGCTAGATCTAATAATGCCCGCCTCTAACAATTCTTCAACCCATTGTGCTCAATTTCCTCTACGGGCATAAGGGTGTCTGTATGGCCTGATGTTGGGAGAAACACTCTCAGGAATTAAGTGAAATTCATGATCATGATTTGATTGGGTGGAGGCATACTGGGGAATATCTTCAAATACATCATGATTTCGAGTGGGTGGAAGACCTTTGGGAATATATTCAAATACTTTGGAATGCTTATCAATGATCCCTTGGAGATCTAGAGGAATAGATGGCTTAGATGTTTGAACATCTGGTGAGCATAGTTGTGCAATAACACCTTGATGCCCCATTTTCAATAATTTTTTCATGCCATTAGAGTTTATCACCTTATCGGGTTTCCATGTGATACCTCTTAACTCAATTTCTTTTCCTTCCAATGAAAATTTCATGAAAAGTTATTGAAAATTAAAAGCCATCGTTCCTAATGATTGTAACCATTAGATTCCTAGTAAAACATCAACACCACCCATGGGTATAGCAATCATTGGACTATTCATTACATATCCCCCCATAGTAAGATTGATCTTATTGCATTTTCCTGATCAATTGATAGTTCCTCTATCTGCAATCATTACTTAAAACTCTGGTGTTGGATATACAAAGCAATTGATATCTTTGGCTAATTTATAGTGAATGAAATTATGAGTACTTCCAAAATCAATTAGGACTATTACCTTTTTATTTTTTATATATCCTTCGATCTTGAGGGTTTTAGGAGTGCTAATTCCAGCCAATTCATTACACGATAATGTGGGAGTCAACTCTTCAGACAAAATTGCTTCAATGTTTTCATCTTGAGATGGTTCTTATTCTTCTTCCTATTCACAATCTATGTAGAATAATTTCTTCTCACCACACTTATGTCCCTTATTGTACTTGTTGTCACAATTAAAGCATAAACATTTTGCTTTTCTTTCCTCCAATTGTTGAGGTGTCAACCTTGTAGGTTGAGGTGTTTTAGAAGAAGGAGCATTATTCTCTCTATAGCTGTTAGGATTGGTCCTTATAGTAGCCATAGCCATATTTTTACTTTCAACATTTCTTGCCACCCTAAATGCATTCTCCAATGATTTGGGTTCCCAAAGTCGAACCTCATGTTGAATGTTATCCTTTAAAGTTCCTATGAGTACATCAATCAAGTGCTCATCTGGAATATCTGTTACCTTTATATTCAATCTTTGAAAGTTCTCAATGTGCTCTGTAACTAAACCCTTTTGCTTGAGATTTATCAATTGGCTAAAGAAGGTATTGCTCCTTGTATCCTCATAGTGTGCTATCATTTCTTCCGTGAAAATTATCCAAGTGACGAGGGATTTGCGAGAACAAAACCATTAATACCATACAAATTGATTGGATTCTAAATATAAAGAAGCAATTTGTACCTTTTGTGTATGTGGCACATTATGTAGATCAAAGAATTGCTCCACCTAAAGTATCCATGTGATTGGGTCCTTGCCATCAAACTTCTTCATATCGATCTTAGAAACGTGGTTGGTCTTCAACCCAAAGTTAGAGTTTCTCCATTATTGATCCATCTTCCTTGTGTCCTCATCATGAATTTCATGGGACACATTTTCACTTTCAGGTGTCCTCTCTATTAGAAAATTTTTCATTCCTTCCATGATCTCCCTTTTTAAACCATCCATCTTAGTATCCATTATTGCCTCCAATTTAGCTTAAGTTGAATCCATCATCCCTTGTCATTGTCTTCTTTTGTAATTCATTTATGTCCCTACGCATTTCTTCACCTTCATCAAGAGTCCAACTAGGACTTTCTGGAGGCTTATTTGGTGTAGAAGTTCCCTTTTTGAGTGGCATGTTGGCCAAGTATCACTTTTGAACCTTGATTTTGAGGTGGTTCTGCTAGACAATCTTTCTTATGCTGTATCTCCAAAGTTTCGTCCCTTCTAGGTATGAAACTTTATTTTTTGTAGTTCTCTGATATTTCTTCTCTACAATGCCACAACTCTGATCAAAATTGGATGTGCCAAGTGGAATTTATGGTAACTTCCCCACAACTTGCTGATTTTTTTCCTTTCCAGGAGATCTCACTTGTATAGCGTGCCTCGCACAAAATGATTGATATAAATTTTGAAACTCATACCAGAAATACTACAGACTGACCACTATCCAATGCAACTAGTATCCCTCAATTTGGATACTCTAGGAAGAAGTTATGATTGTTTTACCTAGAACACATTCTTGAGACTAGTCAATAGAACTAGTTAGATACCCTATCTTCCATAGGGTGTATATACAAATTTAAGATGACCCAGAATATGAAATTTTTACCACAGATACCTTACTAATTTCTTTGATTATCCTCCAGATTCTAGGGTGTGAAACATTACAGAAAAAATTTTATAGCGAAAATTCTGCAATGACTCAGTTCAGGATGATTCCAGAACCCTATCTTGCACTGGCTGTATATCTGAAAGTATAAGGTCTCAAGAGATGAAATTTTAACCCAACGTACCTTGATCCATCTAATAAATATCCTCCAAGTCGTTCCTTATGAAACGTTGTAAAAAAAAAATTATAGTGAAAATTACAAGGTGTCTTAGATGTACCAGTGAAACCCCAAGACCTTGAGCTCTGATACCATATGTTAAGAACCAAATATCAATATAGCATAGAAAAAACTCATAATAAGTACTCAACGCCTTGAAAAAGAGATAAATTTAGATAATAATCCTCTTTAAGGGGGTAACCTCCTTATTCTCACATAAATGTACAATTACAAGATGATTCCAAATGAAAATGTCTCCTTGGTATATATAGGAGACTAGGAGGTATAATTACAACTAATGGACTAAAGCGGACATAAATAAAATAAAATTACTAATGTAATATGCCCCAATTAAGGGGTAATGAGCCATTATTTAGGGCTTAACAGGAATCCATCTCAATGGACTACATGTCAGGCCTCCCGTCCACCAAGCGAGGAAATGAATGTGTTTTTGTGGTTGTTGATCGCTTTTCTAAGATGGCAATTTTGGTTGCCTGCAAAAAGAACATCACAGCAGAGGCCACTGCCAAGATCTTATTTCAATGAGTCTGGGTACATTTTGGAATCCCACAAACCATTGTCTCATATCGGGACATTTGATTTCTCAGCACATTCTAGTCGAGCCTATGGTCACTGTTGGACACCAAGCTCACCAAATCCATGGTCTTCCACCCCCAAAATGATGGCAAAAATGAGGTCGTAAATAGAATGAGTGTGCATATCCTTCGCATGTATAATTCACAACACCCTAGATCATGGGATGAGCGCCTTCCCTATGTCCAAAATATCTACAACTGAGCCTTGCATAGCTCAACCAGCCACAACCCCTTTTAGGTGGGGTTTGGATTCCAACCATTGGGTCCCATAGATGTCACACTTCCCCTTGCGGTCACCTCAACCAACTCATCTCCTGGTCCAACTGAAGTTGACAAAGCCACCTATTTCATTGAATGTATCCAGCACATCCGCCAATAGGTTTAGGATATCCTACAAAATTCCAATGACAAGTACAAGTAGCGCCATGATCAACATCAGGTGCCACATAAGTTTCAGGTGGGAAACAAAATTTGGTTGCACTTGCAGAAAGAACGCCTTACAGGACCCCATCAGAAGCTTCACCCACTCCATTATGGGTCGTACACCATCACCAAGGTCATGGGGGATAATTATTTTGAGCTCAACATTCCTCCTTTCCTTGGCCTAAACCCAGTGTTCAACGTGGATCTCCTTCGCCCTTATTTCCCACCATTATTGGACACCTCGGAAGTAGCAGAACAGTTGACACCAACATAGATCAATCCCAACTTCATACAATAGGAATCCAATGATCATATTGTGGACACACAAATCAAGGGAACTCGACAGCAAAGGATCCAGCTTTATCAATTCATCAAAGCAGGGCAACTCCTGCACCAAGGCAAGTGGCTCACCCGAGGCCAAATTCAGTAGAAATTTCCTCATCTGATGGGGGAACTCAACACAATGGAGACCATTGCTTCCTAATGAGGGAGGATTTATCCATGTGGATATCGGTGGCCACCCACCTTTTCCAACTGGCCAAAACAGTTTTCTGGCAATTTTGGTAATTTACTAATTTTAGCAATTTTTCACTTTTGAAGCCATTTTGAGGCCCTATATGATGTTTTTTGGGGAAAACGAGGAGCATTGTCATATTTCCATTAATATTTCCCCAAAATATAATCTCCTCGACGATACCTTTCCAACAGGCTATCATACGCCTAAAACGGAGATCGTATGCAAAAGTTATGACCCCAGGACGTTGATGTACTAACTTGCCCAAACGAGGCCCACATGACTTTTGGTGCTTCATCTCCTAGGGTTAGGTTTTTGGATGTATAGGATTTTTGGAATTCCTGTTTATTTTAAAAATTCCTTCATAGCCTCATTGTAATCATCTTCTTGCGAATGAGCGCAACCGTCACATCTCTTCTAAGAGATAAGCCGCCACCATTCCACCAAGCTTGCTTCCGCTGCATTTTACAGTTTCGGCTTATTTCCTTATTGAATAGAAAACCAGTTTTACTGTATCTCTATTATTTTTTGTTAAGCACCTATTAATAATTTGTAGTCATTTCGTTCTGCTCATAAAATCCGGATTAGGGATATTTTATGGATGGAAGTGAGGCCTCT
The DNA here is from genome assembly GCA_010110895.2 of Picea sitchensis. Lineage (NCBI taxonomy): Eukaryota > Viridiplantae > Streptophyta > Pinopsida > Pinales > Pinaceae > Picea > Picea sitchensis. Next base: position 63,665 of record SNQJ01S0057667.1, on the reverse strand, counting down.
CTGGTGTAGGCTGAATTATCCCTTGCCCAATCCAATTGAAGAACCTAGCTTGAAAAATATGGTTCAACTCCTGAGGATCGGCATCAAAATGAATTGAGAATCTGGGCCTTCTAGGCCCTCTGTTCCAGTTAGCTCTTTACTTATTGTTTCTGCCATGACTGCCTTTGTTGAAGAAAATCATCCTGTATGCAACAAATCATTAGAAACTAGCCCTTAAAAAACCATACATGACATTATCTTTATATGAAACAAAGTTTGTCTTTGAAATTAACATAAGACCCATGCAATTCAATCCATAATAAATTATTTAATAATTTCCTAGTGAGAAGGGGGTGAAATAGGGTTCATGGGATATCTGGAGGGATTGTAATTATGAGAGATAAAGTGGCAGCATGACAAGGAGTAAGAACACAAGTACTACTCAACAATTCATTAAATAAATAATTGTGCAATCAATACCAAAATATATCAACTGCCACCTATTTCTGTGTCATATTTTTACCACTGCCATACATAGTTTTTAATTTATTTTAGAGAAAAGGGCGTGTAAAAATGAAAATGGGATCGTGAGGGGGGTATAATGAGAGAAAAGGTGATCATATGAGAAGGAATAATATGGATATTGTTCATAAAAAACAAATTAAATCAAACAACAACCATATCTTTGTTCCAATCACGATCCAATAAGCATCCACTTTTAAAACCAAAATCATTTAATTGTCCCTTAATTGCAGACATAATGCTTACTGACTTCAATAAAAAGATAATCCAATTGCCCAAAATTCTTCAATTATATCAATATTTGCATCTTATACCATATCTATGCAACATCATATTAACATTGTTGCCAACATCATAACCATTCGAACCATAGTCCTCCATGCTCCAATGCTAACCTTTTCCTTTTAAAAAAAAAATATAATATGCATAGTGATTCCAAATATCCATATCCAATATTCATCCTTTGTAATCAAATAATAATAGACCTAGTATTAACCACCAACAATCGACTTTCCAACACTCACTGACATAATCCATTGTCATCAAAACTCATAATTGGGTCCCGATTTGAAAGAAACATTTTAATAAAAGAACATGCAACCCTGACCCTGAGATTCATAAACATTAAACATGTACAAACTTCCTTTAAAAGAATTACCCAACAATTGACAGAGTCATATAATGCCCGAGGAGAAATAGAGATGCGTCGAGCTCAGCAAAACCAAGACGTGCTCAACAATTTAGAACCAATATCGCACACATGTGCCCTTTAAACTTTGATAAGACCATGATCGTGTTAAGGTTTAACACAACAATAGAGGGAATAACAATAAATCGACCAAATGGAAAGTCCTCGGGGCTATAGATAACCCATGACCCCTTCCTTTTCAAACAAATTTATCACAGATATGTAATAATATAGGCTCGATCAAGATATGATCTTCGAAGCCAAAGATATCTCACACTCCTTTTAAAAAATTTATTGCAGAGAGGTAACGAGAGTTGGCTTAATCTTTGAAAACACAGAGAGCTCCTGACCCTTTTTCCTCTTAACATAAGTTATCACAGAGAAGCAACCACATGTAATCAATATGAGTCTTGGAAGAACAGAGAGCACGTGCTCTTTTAAAATCACCACAGTCGTTTAACTTATAATCCAAAAACTTGACAGTGAGGTTAATCAAACATAACATTCAACCACCTCCAACTATAACGAGAGAGGTGAATTCTTATAAACATTGTGGAAAGAATGTCAGAGCACAACCCATGGCTGCTCGACACATATACAGGCTTCCATTCAAGGTTCTGGGCAATACAAAGATTCGTCTGTGCAACACTTTCGACAATAGTGACGGTGAAGTAAAGGCCATAAAAAACAATAGCTCGGGGCTCGGCCAAACAAATTAAGAACAATGCAACTCTCAACAGTTGCATTGCAACCTGGAGGAACGAATCATAACAACGATCGAGATGAAAAGGGGTGACAACAACTAATACCCAGACTGGTGGTAAAAACCTGCGCAATAAAAACTCATAGCTTGTCACACCATTACCATAGCCTTCCACAGAGAACCAGAATAAAACCCCAAGCTGACATACATGTTTTAAACAAATAACCAATGCACAGGCTTCACACAACACTAAAATCCATTCCTTTCTTTTAAAACACCAACAGTTCATAGTATTCATAGAGAAAACTCTAAGCACAACACTGATACACAGTCGAAACTCAAGAAAAACACATACCTCATGCAATCCTAAGCCAAAAAATCGATTCATAATACAGAGGGACCATCATGGATGGAAAATAAAGGAGCCATACCTAGAAAAATCTACTTGAGGGAAGAGTTGGACTGTGTTTTCCCTTTCAAAACCTGAAATCATGGAGCTTCCACAACCACCAAAGCCAAATGCAACTATGGCTAGGGTGACGGGCTCAAGGGTGGTTTGGAGTGACGTGCAGTAAATGCATATCGCTTCCTCACCTGACCCTATTCAATTTCAACGTACAAGCCAACCCATTACCATAACATCAACCATTAATTCAACAACAATCCATTGCATAGTTCGCCACCCGAATCATATCAAAACTTTAACAAATACCATATGTTAAACACTACCATATATGCTTTACATAAAATCCTTTAACCAAAGTGCATAGTCTAGCAACTAGGTCCATCACCCTGTTAGCACTCGGAAATTTCTTTGGGATGTATCAAAGAAA
>SNQJ01S0057667.1:48766-60930 GCA_010110895.2 Picea sitchensis | reverse complement strand
CCATGATCGTGTTAAGGTTTAACACAACAATAGAGGGAATAACAATAAATCGACCAAATGGAAAGTCCTCGGGGCTATAGATAACCCATGACCCCTTCCTTTTCAAACAAATTTATCACAGATATGTAATAATATAGGCTCGATCAAGATATGATCTTCGAAGCCAAAGATATCTCACACTCCTTTTAAAAAATTTATTGCAGAGAGGTAACGAGAGTTGGCTTAATCTTTGAAAACACAGAGAGCTCCTGACCCTTTTTCCTCTTAACATAAGTTATCACAGAGAAGCAACCACATGTAATCAATATGAGTCTTGGAAGAACAGAGAGCACGTGCTCTTTTAAAATCACCACAGTCGTTTAACTTATAATCCAAAAACTTGACAGTGAGGTTAATCAAACATAACATTCAACCACCTCCAACTATAACGAGAGAGGTGAATTCTTATAAACATTGTGGAAAGAATGTCAGAGCACAACCCATGGCTGCTCGACACATATACAGGCTTCCATTCAAGGTTCTGGGCAATACAAAGATTCGTCTGTGCAACACTTTCGACAATAGTGACGGTGAAGTAAAGGCCATAAAAAACAATAGCTCGGGGCTCGGCCAAACAAATTAAGAACAATGCAACTCTCAACAGTTGCATTGCAACCTGGAGGAACGAATCATAACAACGATCGAGATGAAAAGGGGTGACAACAACTAATACCCAGACTGGTGGTAAAAACCTGCGCAATAAAAACTCATAGCTTGTCACACCATTACCATAGCCTTCCACAGAGAACCAGAATAAAACCCCAAGCTGACATACATGTTTTAAACAAATAACCAATGCACAGGCTTCACACAACACTAAAATCCATTCCTTTCTTTTAAAACACCAACAGTTCATAGTATTCATAGAGAAAACTCTAAGCACAACACTGATACACAGTCGAAACTCAAGAAAAACACATACCTCATGCAATCCTAAGCCAAAAAATCGATTCATAATACAGAGGGACCATCATGGATGGAAAATAAAGGAGCCATACCTAGAAAAATCTACTTGAGGGAAGAGTTGGACTGTGTTTTCCCTTTCAAAACCTGAAATCATGGAGCTTCCACAACCACCAAAGCCAAATGCAACTATGGCTAGGGTGACGGGCTCAAGGGTGGTTTGGAGTGACGTGCAGTAAATGCATATCGCTTCCTCACCTGACCCTATTCAATTTCAACGTACAAGCCAACCCATTACCATAACATCAACCATTAATTCAACAACAATCCATTGCATAGTTCGCCACCCGAATCATATCAAAACTTTAACAAATACCATATGTTAAACACTACCATATATGCTTTACATAAAATCCTTTAACCAAAGTGCATAGTCTAGCAACTAGGTCCATCACCCTGTTAGCACTCGGAAATTTCTTTGGGATGTATCAAAGAAAACTCCAAGGTAATTGTTTCAACCAAATTTAGATTGTATTCTGACCTATAAAATCAGAGAGAGCTCTCTCGGATGTATAATGACTAGTAATAAATAAAAGGTTTCATCGATAAAGGCACAGAGGTCAGATTTTTCGATAAGACGGGTTTTTTTTTTTTTTTTAAATGGTTGGTAGGACAAAAAAGGAAAAGGTACCATTGGGAAATGGAGTGAAGTTATGAAATTAAAATATTGAGCTAATGATTGGTGGCGTACTCATAGAGAACAAAGGCAAAGTAAGTGTTATTCTTCAGCAACATGCAATATTTTGGATGGAAGCAGAAAAGAGAAAGGAGAATCCCATCACACTGAGAACATATAGCAAAGGATGAGTTCTCAATGTAACTTTATATGAAATACATAAAGATAGATTACTATGAGCATAGCATCAAGCATGGATGAATTCTGAACCCGCAATCTTTAAACACATAACAAGTATGTATTGTATGAATGGAGCATTGAAGATGGATGATTTCCAAACATTTATTCTCAGCTAAATACTAGAAAGAATAGAAAATTATGGATATGATCATTACAAAGAAAGGACATACTTAAAACAACACTGTAATGAATATTTTCTTCATGAAAGCACGGTACTTCTGCATTTAGCTCATAAAGATATTCAAGAAAAAGATACACAGTCCCATACCCCAAGGGTCCAACCCTTATCTACTCTTGTACCATCAAATATATAACACTATATGTCCTTTCCATCTCACCATTTTGAATCCCGACCCCTTTCCCAAAATAGAAACAGTTACAAATAGAAAATGACACGTTTAACTTATTTACTGCTTTTCAGGAGGCGAAATTATGAAAAATAGGCTTCAAACCACCACTTGTAATTCTAAAACTATAACAGTTGTGTAAAATAAAAGAAGGTTTTTTGTAGGTAATCTCGTTATAAAGAAAACCCTCTCTCAGTTTCTTGAAATTCATCTCCAACTGGTCGGAATACGTGTCGCAAAAACATGTCTCAAACAGAAAATCATGAAAACTGAAAAATAGGGCTCAAAGATTCCTTCGAAACTTCCAATCTGTGACACCTTTTGAAAATATGAGAGAGGTTTTTATTATTTTGTTTGTCCTAGACACAAAATTCTCAGGGATTTTCAAAATTCCTCTCCAGTTGGTCAAAAAGTGATCTTGAAGTTGACCACTAAACCAGTCATTTACGCAACACGTCCTGTAGCTTGTGCGTAGGAAAATCCTATGTGCGACAACATCCTCTACATGACAACATCCTATGTGTGTCAACATCCTTTGTGCGACAACATCCTCTGTGCGACAGCATCCTCTGTGTGACAGCATCCTCTGCATGACAACATCCTCTGCGCGACATCATCCTATGTGCGACAGCATCCTATGCACAACAAAATCCTATGCGTGACAGCATCCTATGCGTGAAAGCATCCTATGCATGACAACATCCTATGCATGAAAACATACTCTGTGTGAAAACATCCTATGCGCGACAACATCCTCTACGCGACAACATCCTATGCGCGACAACGCGACAAAATCCTATGCGCAACAACATCCTATGTGCGACAACATCCTCTACGTGACAACATCCTCTACACAACAACATCCTCTGCACGACAACATCCTCTGCGTGACAAAATCCTTTGCGTGGTGAAATCCTTTGAGCAGCGCACAACACATGAACACAACAAAAGCCTTTGCGCAACAAACTTGCACCATGAGTATGATTTTGAAGTTTGCAATGATACCAATGACATGGAGTGTCATGATTGTTCCTTCTCTAACCTCATGAAATGTGATGATGAACCATAATAACTTTTGACATGATATTCACCCTAACCTATGACTCATCTAGGAATGCCTTGATTTTCCCAAGATCATATCATGACTTTCAAGGACAAACCTCTAACTCTAGCTATGAAAATTATGGTGCTAACAACTAGCTCCAATGGGGATGTTATCCTCCATGTGAGGTAGCAAATAATAGTAGACCAAGTTCCTTATCCATTAGTTTGTTCCTAAACCATTGAAAACTCTTCTCTGACATGTTACCTGTATCCACTGAAAACCCAAAATTGTATATGCTCCAAACTAAAATATGGAAACTAAGATGACAATGAAAACTGCAGATTGCTAGAAGAAATGCTCGTAGAACCAAGATTATTCATACTCTTAGCTACCCTACTTTACTAAGAACAAAGGCCAAATCAAGTAATCTCATATTTCCAATGAAGTCAGTCAAGCAAATGGTTTCTTGACTGTAGCTTGCTTTCATCTCCTCCAGTGATAAAGTCAAAACGGAAATATGACAAGTCATTCCATGATCTGAAACTATCCTCATGTTCAAACATTACATATCTCATTTCGATTGAATATTTCAGCAGAGCTGTAAAAGGATCCTTGAGAGCATAAACAACTATCACTTATTTATGACCAACAATGAGATCATCTTTAAATGGTTTTTTCTGACTATTCACATTGTCTATGTCATAAAAAAAAAATTGAACGACATATTTATTTTGATATGAGGATTGTTTACTGACAGAAGATTCATTTTCTATTAGTAGGATGAACCTTGGACTACTAACCTAGGGCATGAGAACATAATGCTTGTAACAACAAGCCATTGCAGCCTCATACCCGCTTTTATATTGTTCTGAATGAGTTAATAGTGCTTCATAAGTATTTAAATCATATTGTTCTTATTGTTGGCTAGACAATTCTTCAAAAGAAGATGAATCTTGGGATATCCTTTGAGTTTCTTGTTCTATATCAAGTTCCATAATAAACTTTTGTAAACATTCTAACTTATATTCTTGACTAAAGATATGACAGGAATCCAAATAAGATAATAATGAAGAATAAATATCTCCACACCAATAATGCTTAGGAGACATATCAATCCAATTTCTGAAATTTTGAAGAGAAACAAGGTCTGCCACCAACCTCATTGTTTTGTTTGATGAAGTACTTGGATTGAAAGCCAATATTTCCATTATGAAGCCAAGAAACTCGTCATACCTCGAGCTCTTTGAATAGTGAAGTCGCCATGAAAACTTTATCTATGGGTTCTTATGCCAATGGAATCACCTTCAAATTGATTTTTCGATGTGTGGAGTCGCCAAGAAGAAATACAGCCAATATGTGCCTAAGTGTATGTTTCTCTCAGACATTAGAACTAAAAAAATGTTGTTCTTCCCGAGGAAAATAATATAAATCGTCCCCGGCAACGGTGCCAAAATGTTAGCACTCGGAAATTTCTTTGGTTTGTATCAAAGAAAACCCCAAGGTAATTGTTTCAACCAACTTTAGATTGTATTTTGACCTATACAAACAGAGAGGGCTCTCTCAGATGTCTAATGACTGGTAATAAATCAAGGGTTTCATGAATAAAGGCACGGAGGTCAGATTCTGCGATAGGACGGGTTTGTTTTTTTTTTAAAGGGTTGGTAGGAAAAACAAGGAAAAGGTACCATTGGGAAATGAAGTCAAGTTATGAAATTAAAATTTTGAGCTAATAACTGGTGGTGTACTCATAGAGAACAAAGGCAAAGTAAGTGTTATTCTTCAGCAACATGAAATATTTTGGATGGAAGAAGAAAAGAGAAAGGGGAAGTCCATCATATTGAGATCATCTAGCAAAGGATGAGTTCTCAATGTAACTTTAGATGAAATACATATAGATAGATTACTATGAGAAGAGAATCAAGAATGGATGATCTTTTAACCTGCAACCTTTAAACATATAATAAGTATTTACCGTATGAATGGAGCATCAAGATGGATGATTTCCAAACATTTACTCTCAACTAAATACTGTAATGAATAGAAAATTATGGAGATGATCATTACAAATAAAGGACATACTTAAAACAACACCTTAATGAATCTTTGCTTCATGAAAGCACGGTACTTATGCATTTAGCTCGTAAAGATATCCAGGAAAAAGATACACAGTCCCATCCCCCAAGGGTCCAAACCTTCTCTACTCTTGTACCATCAAATATATAACACTATAGGTCCTTTCCAGTTCACCATTTCAAATCCCAACCCCTTTCCCAAAATAGAAATAGTTAAAAACATAAAATGACACGTTTTAACTGATTTCCTGCTTTTCAGTAGGCAAAATTTTGAAAAATAGGATTCAAACCGCCACTTGTAATTATAAAATTGTAACAGTTGTGTAAAATATGAGAACGATTTTTGTAGGTAATATCGTTATAAATAAAACCCTCTCTCGGTTACTTGAAATCCATCTCCAGATGGTTGGAATACGTGTCGCAAAAACATGTCTCAAACAAAAATAATGAAAACTGAAAAATAGGGCTCAAATATTCCTTTGAATCTCCCAGTCCGTGACACCTTTTGAAAATACACATTTTGTGTTATAATCACTAAAAGTAAATATATACAACAACCACACAAAATATATCGTCACAAATGTTCTGGAAACCCCACTCCTCTAGGGAAAACCTTATTATATTTGATTCTCAGCTCTGATTACATACAAAAAATTCATAGTTATACTAGCAAAGGAGGTTGCACATACTTGTACGAATCCATACAGCATAATCTAGTTCTCTATTTGGGTGGTTGTACAGCTACACGAACCCCCTGGTTGCATCTATAACTCTCTCTTTTAGCTATACTAGACTGTAGAAAACTCACTCTATTGTTGTAACACACACGTATTGTACTCTCTTAGCTGCTCTACTCCATATGTACAAATCGTACAAAATTCCATCTCCTTGGTACAATTTCTGGGTGGGTATCTTCACTCTCTTCCTGAGTATTTTTCACTTTGGAGGATATTTGGACACTTGATCGACCCCTTCATTCCTAAATTTACCCGACTTGGTCTCTCCTTGCCCCTACTTGACCCTCCCTCTCCTTCTCTAGTTGGTGTTTGTATGAATCTGTATGTCCTATAGGTATTTCCCCTTGATTTGAGTCGTACAACCCTCTCCTTAACCAAATACTCCTTAGATCAACCTTTCTCGGCTTTCTCTAAACTAGGTAAGTCCAACTCGACCTCCTCCTTGTTGGGTTCAACTCAACCTGATGATGATCTCACTTGAAGTGCCCACTCTTGCTCATCTAGTTAACTTCTCTTTGAGATAATGAGAAATGAGGCCTTCTTGGTGTATTATAACACTATCCTCTCTCTCATTCAATCTTGGCCCTTATATCTTCTCCTCAAGATATATATTTGACGATGGGGACTTAATAAAGCATTGAGACAACTTAATTCACATCCACCATTTGTGACTTAATCTCATGTTGACTTAAATGATCCCCACCAATATAAGTTGTCTAGACATAATGGGGAACCCCTTTCACAATACTAGACACCCCTAGTGTGAAGGTACATGACCAAGCTACAAATTTCTAACACAAGTGTTGGCATCGACATCCTCATTCTAAAGTACAAAGGGGAAGGAGAAAAAGGGCGTGTCATTTCAAAAACATTTGTTATACAAATCAAGGATTAGGGAAGTGCATCATAGAGTGTAATGCTCTTCCTAGGAGTTGGTTGTGGACATGTTGAGGTCATTTCTCGCTTCCAAAAAATTCCCTCCCCTTTTCTATTCTCTCGAATTCTTTTCTCCCTTTATTTTCCTCCTTCTACACTTACCCATTTTTCCCTTTTTCTTTCTTCCCTCTTACTATCCCTTTCTATTTCTAACACTTAGTTGCATTTTAGACTGCGGGTTCCCGGGTTGGAAGACTTACAATTTATCACCTCCATATACAACTTCACATCATGAGTCTGATCGACCGTCGTGTTGTTATATACTTAGACGATTCTACGATTGCGGGTTCCCACATTGATGGGATTGAGTTTTCATGTTCCCATGTTCCGTGATAGACACATTGCACCAAATAGTTCTATGGTCTACATTTCGATCCCGGGACTCCCCGAACTGCCTAAGTGTCATCCCACCTATATGAATCCGTTTGACTACCGCACCCTCCCACACTTATCCAATTTCACTCATCATACCATCGTGGGCTCTCAGGTTCGCGGGTTCTCGAGTTCACAAGAATATCAAGTCACATACTACCCCCATCCATCCCTGCCACCCTCGTGCCCTTCCCAATGCACATTTATTATGATTTTAATGCTAATAACTTACCATACATGCTCGAAAGGATGGTCATTAATAAGCGAAAGGCTCAAGGAGATATCCTATTAAAGCGCATTAAAATAGGATTTAAGGAGGATTATATCATCTCCCTCCAACATTCATTCCTAACATAATTTGGAGCAAGGGAACCTTCTCGACTACTTATGGAAGAAACTCGACAACAGTTTTGTGGAGATAAAATGAATATTTTTGGGCACGAGGAACAGATTTTTCAGTGGTCTAGGGCATATTCCTATTATTCATCTCCTTCTTCCCAGAAGGAAATAATCTGGACGTCTAGAATTTCATGTGCAAGGTGTGTCCCATAATTTTTTGATTGTAAGGATTTGGTCACCTGGTGTGTTGAGAGATACATTTCAAGCCATCAGATCATCCAGTTGTAGGACCATTCCCCTGTCTCTTTGTCACCCCAGGTTTTTCATAAGATGTTGAGGCTTCCTGAGCCAACGCTCACCTTCAAATGTGAAGATTGCAGGGAGTTCTTAAAAAAGCATGAAAATGGACTGGACCTCTTACCTGAATTCCTAGAGAACCTGATGGTCATCCCCGAGGACATCACAAGATTGCAGGTTGGCTCATTTAAAAATACCTTTCGGGAAATTGCATGGCTTTATATGATGATGACAGGACAGGAAACCATGACCAGCATCTCCTAGATGATTCTTTACATTCTTTATTTTATGGTCAAGGAACGGGCCATCTTCGATTGGGGTAAGTTGATTTCTATTGAAATATCTTCCCAATTGGTGCAATACAAGAAGGAGAAAAAATGATTTATGTCATCTTATTTGGTTTTCATGATAACGCATTTATGTCAATTCCTGAGATTATCTATGTGCAAGATGGTAAACTGTGAATTCGACCAAATAACCTTTTGTTGTCAAACATTGTGGAGGCACAAGGCCTCCCAGCATTTTTATGAAGTCTTTAATGATTTTATCTCAGATTTTAAAGAATTGTTGTTTGGAAAGAACACCCCCTAGATGTCTGACCAGGCGAGAAAGTTCCTAGATAGGAAGGGGACACTAGAACAAATGGAAAATTACAGATTTATAAGGATTTTTGGATCCAAATAAAATCCTTCTTTCCTTTTGTTCCACATATCTGACAAAATGTTTGTTGTTGAGATAGCAAGGAAGTATACCTACTAGTTTCATTTTTTCCATGAAAAGAGAATAAATAAATTCATACCTCTGCCCTGGAAATTCAGGGATTTCATATTCAAAAATATGAACAAGATTGATGAATTCACGGGCCACTTCCATAGCCTCAATTTAAAATATGATGAAAAATTAAAAGGGTTTGACCCTAGTGGTATTTTTTTAGAACATCTATTGGTTGTTGGTTTTAGCAATTCTTTCATTAACATTATTCTAAATGAAGATGGAGACAATGCCTCAGGCACTCCTTCTCATGATATCAGTGACCTGGAGACAATACTCAGCACCAATGATTAGTACAAGAAGAGAGGAAAAGGTTTGGGTGAGAAAAGTGCCCAATCCCCGAATGTCACGCCAAAGAATACAACATCTCGGGGCAGCACTCCAATGGCCTACCCAAGTAATAAAGTCACCCATAGTTCTTCGGGAAGTGGAGAAGATAAGAAACTTCCTTCCGAAAAAGAAGCCAGCAAACTGGAAATTTCTCATAAACTTCCCTTGAAGAAGAAAATAAAACATTGTGTAAGAAGAGGAGGGACCTCAAGGAGAAGGTGATATCCACGGCCTCTCCCTCAGGATATGGAACTTGAAATTGACATAGAAAAAGTGTTCTAACTGACGACAGGATAAAGAGCACTTACATCGAGAAAGTGTTCCCCAACGACGACCAGATAAAGAACACTTCTCACCAGAACCCTTAGATGGAAATAATTACGACCGAGACCTTCGACGAAGAAGAGTCTTTTGCATTTCAAATCATTGTGTTTGACAACGAATCCAAAAATTTGATTATTGAGAAAAGAGATGTAAAGAATAGGAAGGGGAAATATCATTAAGAGATTAACCTATGAAACATGCAGCCTTCCCAAATTTCCTAGATACATCGAGCAAATAGAGATGCTCTGGACAATTCTATTGGATGCCTTGAAGTGGAGAATGTCAGGTTAAAGGAGTGAATCAAATAATTGGAGGAAGATGGAATGCCCCTTCCAATGCTTGCTAGGTCTTTAGCAATGATCAGGCCTACCACACCTATGGAAAAATTAAAAGGATTGGCAATCCTTCTTACATCATCCCAAGGCTATGTTGAAAATAATATCAAGAAAAGAATGGAATTAATAAGAGAGGCTTGGGAGATGTCAAAGATCATGGTCTCTTTTGGAACGAGAGCACATGCTTTTCAAGAATATTTGCAAGCATATTTGAAAAATGAGGAAGGTTTCTACCTCAATGTGGTTGTACCATTTGGTGTTAAAGTTACTAATATGACATAATTGAGAAGAACAGAGGAGGATATCCCTTCTTTGAACCGAATAAAAAAACTGAACACATGCTGGAAGGAAAAGGTAAAAAATTGAATGGTATTGTTCAAGCATACAACCATGCCATAACTAGAAGAGAGGAATTATTCAAGAAGCTAACTGAGATAGATCTAGTTGGTAGCACAAATGAGGTCCAAGACCCGAAATTGATACTCAACTCTTTTTTCTTAACCAAGCAATCATTTGACGAACAGGTTGAGACCTTTAAAGGGTTGTCATTTCAAAAATTCTATGGCATTCTTGAATATGGTGAGGATGACATGGAAAACTGGCTAGTTGATTATTCGATTGAAAACCAAGATATTGAAGAAGCATTGTGGAACATTTATATTGATCTAAGGTACTTGGAAGGTGAAATATTCAATATAAAAATCTGGTGTGAAATCAACGTGGCTCCAATGAGGAGCTATATCGAGGAGTGGTTCAAAAAGGTTGTCGACAAGCTCACGAATGAAGGGAAAAGGATGGTTGAGACGGTTCCTGTAACCGTCGAGGAGATCCATAAAAGGACATCAGTGAGTAAGTGAAAAAACATGAGATACCATCATAGTAAGTTCATATTGATCACATCTTTCTATCTTTATCAATCTCTTCATCCAGTTACTCCACCTCTTTAAATAGAAAGGTTTAACCGAAGACTGATATTTTCCTTTTTCTTCTTACTAGGTCTTGTTGTTTTCCACCGCCCACTTTATTCTTTCTATGAACTTCATTCTTGTACATATTTGCATGGTCCGTGGGAGCCCCAATCCTAGTCATTATGACAAATGCATTTTAATTTCAGAGATTATGTATTGAACTATATATTTTTTAGAAATTCCAAGAGAACTATTTTGGTAACAATCTCGATTATACTTTGTAACCCATTTTTTCTGAATATAAATTATTTGAGGTTGATCTATCATTATCTTCATTTGAGCTACCCATGTATCACTCTGTCAAAGTTATCTTATGCATGCAGATCATTTTCTTTTAGTTTTTATGTGATCAGAGATCTTTATCCCTACTATGATGGATGTGAGGGATTTTGTTTACCTGCTTTAAATGTATGAATGTGTGTGTGTTTCCTGGTCCTTTCTCAGGAACTCTCTTTTAAAAGAAAAATAAAAATATTTTTCGTTTTCTGTTTTACTTTCCTTTGACGTACTTCTTTAAAAGTTCCACATTTTATAAATCTCAGACAGAGGAGTACCACCTCTATAAAAACGCAGGAGGATTTGTATCCTCGTGAGGTTGTTGTTTCGGTCCTGACAAATTCAAGCGTCGAGATTTTTGGCGACCACACTAGGGACATGAACTGAAAATTTGGAACCTGGCCCAGCATTTGGAAATAAATATATGACTTTACCCCAGGGTAACCAACCCTATTTAGAAATTGGATTGAATAACCAACGAAGCATTTTTCACCAATTGTATAATCTGGTAATAGAAAATACCCAGACTCGAGAAGAGTTATAAGGGTCCTGGCAGATCTTAGTCCAAGAAGAAGAAAGATAAATTATCCGGAGACAAAAGAGAGAAGAACGACAAGATCAAAGAAATCAAAGATTGGATAGAGCAGCACAAGAACAAGGTCAATATTGAAGTTGGACGATTACAAGGGACCCATCACCTGAAGTAAAACTAAACAACTCTATGTCCCTAGGAGTGAAAATTCTTATTTTGAAACCTCCTCAAAAATGGAGGAAATATACGAACAACCCTGAATAGAACATCATGAGGAGAGACAAGGAGGCGAAAGAGATGTTGCAAGAAACCAAACAATCCAAGGGTTTGGAAATAGAAGGAGGGTGAGAGATTCCCCTCTTAATCTCATGGGTGAACAACACGAACTCCCAGTTCTCCCTAAGGTCACCTTAAAGGAATTTTCTGGAGATGGGACAATTGATGCAAAGAGGCATTTTCATTTATTTCTTGAGTTGTGTGACTTCCACCGAGTTGAACATGATGACGTCATGGTGAGGTTATTTTTGCAAAATTTATCAGAAAGAGCTTATGAATGGTATACAACATTTCCCAGTAGATCCATTCACTCGTTTAATGACCTCGAAGTTATGTCCCCCCCCCCCCA
>SNQJ01S0057666.1:70008-98651 GCA_010110895.2 Picea sitchensis | reverse complement strand
CCCCCTAAACCAGAGCGTGAAGGATATCTGAGCTAACCTGACAAAGCATGGTCTTATTGCATATAGACTACCAAATCATTAATCCAGAACTATGAAGTGTTTTTGCATCTGGGGGTGCTCCTTCACTCCATCTGCTTGGCTCTTGTTATCTTCCTTTTGGGAGGTTGTGTGAGTCTTCCGGATTTGAGATGGTGTATCGTGTACATCAACAGGCGTGATGTTCATGTGATGGACATAGCATAGGTAGAGGTGGAACTGGGCTACCAACCGCTCCAGCTTGCATTTTTGGTCCTACTCTACCTCTACTAACAGTTTGGTAATAGTTTCCAAACAGTTGATGCAATGCAGGATCTCATCCAACATTGTCTTGTTTTCCTTGTTATCCTCCTTCTTGACTTCTTCCCTTTCTGAAAACACTTTCTCGATCATCATCTTAGTTAGCCAAGCCATCTACATTGTTTTGTGGTAGAGGATTTGCCTAGGTTGTGTGGCCCCCAGATCAATTACCAAGTCCTCTTCTTGTACCAATGCATCCCGTGCTTTACCTTTGTGCTTGTTCTTTAATTCCTTTTCCCATCGGGTGATGGTTGCCTTCCCTTTCGACGCAACCAGAGCTTGAAAGGTGCCCTCTGCCTCTTTCGTTGCCTGTTTCATTCTTGTTCCCCACCGTGAACTATTCGAGACTTCCTTCCAAGGGTGGTTCATTTTCCTATGCATTTTCTTTAGTCACGCCATCCTACTTTTCCTACCGCATCTCATATTTTGGTTAATCAACCTATGCCTCACTTCATAGGTATTCTCCATTTCCTTATCCTTGACTCTATAATAATCATTGTTGTTGTGCTCCTTCCGATTGCGTCTATTTCTTCTGTCACTCTTATTTAGGGATGATTTTAAGGATGGAAATTTATTTTTAAATGTAGAAACCTTGGCGAATCTTACTAATCCTTCATATGCCAACTATAAATGTTTGGTGATATTTTTGTAAAAATATTTAAATTTATAAGGATTTTATATAGTTTGTATAAATGTTTGGCAATTTTTGAGGTAAAATAATTTTATCCTATAGAATTTGGGCGAATCATTTTTCAAATAGCGAATCTCGTTTTTGGAAAAACCATGGAAAATTATCCCATGAGCGAAATTTATCCCCTAAAATCATCCATGCTCTTATTATTGACCTTTCCCCTCTGCAATCCCATCCTTTCAGTCTTGGTTTTCTCGCGATGAAGAGTGCTTCCATCAGTTTTCCTATTAAGGATCGTATGATCATGATGGGTTGTCCTTTGTCCCTGTGCGATCCCTGCCCTTTATCACTTGTGATCCGATTTTGATGCTCTTTGTACCTGTACTTGGCCTGGTGGATCAATCCTGGTTATAATCAACCCCTCATGCCTTACATCATTCGTTTCATGCGACCTGTTGCCTGGCCTTTCACTCGTGCTTTCCCCACAACTATTACGGGCGTAATGGCATTTCTTCCAATCGAGAGTCTACTGCTTATTGTAATATTGCATGATAATTGGTGGAAGAGTGTTAGGCACTCCTATTCTTGCTGGGGCTCGCGTACCTTTGAGAGGCCTTGCAATGTCCTCCTTGATGTGACCTTCCATTCTTAAACCGCCTTCATGATATTTTTCCGCAAGGTGTTTGCAGTTTGTTTTGAGTTGCCCACTCGGAATGTTGATCTAGGTATCATCTAGTTCTTAGCCTTCCTTTTCGACCCCCTCGTTGGCGAGCCTATCCACTAGAGCATTCTTTGACCTACACATCCAGTTCAACTCCACTATATTCAAAGTTCTCAGATGCTCCTAGATTTTTTGTAGGGAGTGTGCAAGGTGCCAATGGCATTGAACCTTGCCCACTCTGGTGCCATTTTGGATTCTTTTTTCCATGTTGATAACTAGGGTGGAGTCACCTTCCACAAAGGTGTTTGTCATCCTTTCACGACTTAGGATTTCGAGGCCAATTTCCAAGGCTCCAAATTCTGTCGCGTTGTTGGTTGAGTTTCCCATGCTCCCAGTGTATAGTTAGATGATGTTTCCACCATTGTCTCTGATTACTCCACCTGCCCCTGCCACTACTGGATTTCCTTTTGTTGCCCCGTCAAAATTCAGTTTAAGGAACCCTAAGGGAGGGGGAGTCTAGTTGCAGGCTCCTATCTGGAGTTGCAGCTTGCACCCTATAGGTATGTTGTTGCGCCATTCTTTTAGATGGAAAAAATCCAAGATACGAGAGTCTTGTTCTGTGAGTTGTGCTTTCTCCGTATTGCAGTTGTGGCTCTGCACCGTTTCTCTTATTTGAGAGACTATTGCCTCATTTATCCTTTCTCTTAAAAATTTATATCTTATTATGAGCGACAAATATACTTTTTCAGTAGAGTTGACACACATGGTATTTAAAAAAATAAATAATAAAAATAAATATTTATGATTAAAACATTCTAATGGTATAGTATTCATTATGAGGAATATATGTAATTAGTTTATTTGTTCAATAATATATATATATATATATATTAATTTCAAATTTATTATATTTTTAGAGTGATCAAATCCTTCAAAAATAATTGTATTTAAAAAAAACATAATATTTTAAAGATATAATCAATCCAAAATTAAAATAAATCTATAGTTGAATTATTATTTAGCATTTAGCATAACAAAAATAATTGAAGCACTGTATTTGAGGATCATATTTAGACTGAAACGCCTCATTACACCCTTCTCAAGTGTCCCATTTTTTAAATTTGAGTTTATCTAGTACACTTGGGTTTGAGGGGTTTTGCATAGACCAGATTTCTATACATAAAACTCTCAAGCTTTAACCTCTACTTGACATTAACGGAAAGAAACTTAATGTGACAATAATCCACTTTTTAAAGGGGTTGGCTAAATGTTCTAGTTTTTGGTTGACATTAAAGCAAGGAAAGTTAATGTGACAATAAGCCACTTTTTAAAGGGGTTGACTAAATGTAACCAAAAAGATAGAAACTTTAGAATAAGTTTTTTTAAAACTCCAGCTTAGCAATCATCCACTTTAACATTTTAAAACTCCAACTTAGCGATCATCCACTTTAACATGGGAAGTTGACTGTTAGATAACCTTATATGGAGCTCTCCCGGATCAATCCATGAACATATTAATATTACGTATTGCAAAGGAGTATACACTAATGATAGTTACACAAAATCCCTATATATCTACATAACCATATGTAAAACTAAAAAAAAATATCTAGTTTCTAATTGCAAGTCAGTACTAGATCCCCCGGAAGCTTTTTCATAAGCTTGAATTCATGGGGCTCAGACCCCTTATTCATGGGCTGATTGGAGGCAGTTTCTGTGCCATCTGCCTTATTTTCATTTTTCGGGAGCACGACTTGAGAATTGGAAAGTACCTCCGAGCAATTTTTATCAGTTGAGATCTCGCTATCCTTCAATTTTCCCCACAGAACAGCGTATAGCCCTATTGCGACCATAACTCCTCCCAACACACTGTATTAAGTGGATCAGTGCAACTAATTAGCATTTTAAATCATGCTATTTGTGGTAACTATTAATCTCCATTTCAGCTTGATTTGTTAATAGAGAATTAGAAATTACAAACCTGCCCAAATAGATGTTCTCAGAGAGAATAATAGATCCCATTACTGCCACGATTATCACAATCAACGGATTGAATGCTGTGGCAAAAACAGGTCCTTTTAAGCGCATGCACAGACCTTGCACATAATATGCAATTGCTGACGTTACCACTCCCTGCGCCCAGAAATATTAATTACTCTACGCTATAAATTACTTTCATATGCAATCTCCCCATCATGAATTCATGTTCAATCGAAAGAAAAAAAACAAACAAACGTACAGAGTAGACTGCAGTTAAGAGGTTGATGTCCCACCCTAACGCCCACTTGGAAGGATCACGTACGAGAGCTAGGCTTAGAACTGCTGCCTGTAATGTCCCTATAAAACATATTAAGGTCGCAAGCGAAAGTTGAGCAGAATATTTTTTGAGRACTGCAGCCTGCACATTCAAAATCATGAATTAGAGTAATAGGAATTCGTCAATCTTGCTGTAAATGCTGAAAATTTTTATCCTAAATGAAAAAAAGTCTATTCTGTTYTATAATTCCAAAAAACAAAAACAGATTGTGAGAAATATATGATCACCTGTAGGATAAAGAAGAGTGACCACGCAAGAGTTGCTGCAACTATCAAACCAGAGCCCACGATCCKTTGTTTATTATCAGTGCCAGCTGCTGCTGGCGTAGATGTCTGGTTATCCTTSGGGGATTGATGATGTGGAGACCAAAACATGTTAACAAGAGGACCTTTGTATAACGTCATTAACGTTGCTCCCCCTAAGCACACGATYGTTCCCAGTATTTTTGCTCGACTGCGTATCWTTTTTATATTCACTCTCTCCACCCTAAACAAATGCAGATATCGCATAAGACCAAGGAAAACTGTTAATTGACAAATGCCTGCTTTTTTTTGCAGAGGTTTGGAGGGACTGTGATTTGATTACCTCAACAGGAGGGCAATCACGAAAGTAATACACGGGAGAACATTACTCAGTGCAGACGCATAGGTTGGAGAAGTTAATTTCAAACCCAGGTAGTAGAAATTTTGGTCTATCACTGGCCTGCGAGCATGCATATTCCATATTTAATTTAAATTAGGCTCAAAGAATCTTCACAGAAGCAATCAGAGATGGCGGGGATGATATGAAAAAGAAGCAACCTGCTATGAAAATGAAATGATACTTACCCTAACAAACCAAGTACAAAAATTTGGCAGAAGATGTAAAATGTGAGTTTGGGTCGCACCTTCCTGCAATGCATTGTATGTTATTTGTAAAGCTTCACACAGGATAGGATTGCATTGTGTGTTAGTGGCAAAGCTTTATATGGTTTAGGAAAAACAACATTAAGATCAAAAGCATTTTATTAAGGTTTATTTATATCAATATGATTTGTACATATATGTATTAAGTGGAAAGGAGGCTTGGAATATTTGGAAGCAGGTATTCCAATTAAAAAAAGTACACATATTTTTTTACATATACAAAAAAACTATTTTATATTAACTCCATTTTAAATATACTGAAAAGTGTCCTGTACTAATTTAAATTTACAGATAAACTGCTTTCAAACACTAAGCCAATGTCCAAAGGAATAAACATGGACCAGCAAAACAACTACTTAAAACTGATAAAACCATTTTTCGCCTATCTGTTCATGGTTTCAATCTGTCCTTTTATGATTCCAAATATCTGCATGACTGATATTATTTCGTAAAACACTAACCATTATGAAGACTTTTGTCCAGAACTGACAAAACATGAAAGGCAGTTTGAAACCTTGAATGGTTGACCCATTCATGATTCCAGCCTGAACAGTTCAGAGAAGGTATCTACATGGTAGATAATCTTTACTTAGATAAGGTTTATTTATATCAATATGATTTGTACATAATGATTTGTACATATATATTAAGTGGAAAGGAGGTTTGGAAGAAGGGAATCCAATTTTAAAAATTATACATTTTTTAAAAATTATAATTTTTTTTTTTTTCAGATATACAAACTACTAATTAATATTAACTTTAGTTTAAAATATAGTGTCATGTAATAATTTAAATTTACATATATATGAGGGTTAGGTTGAAGGTACAAGAGAGAAAACATAACATATTAGAGTTTGGTGGGGAATAATAGAAAAAACATAATAATATAAACTGTTTTCAAGTTATATATATATATATATATATATATAGGTTAAGGTGGGGCTATAATAGATAAAACATAACATAATAGAGTTTGATGGAGAATAATAATATAAACTGTTTTCAAATTCATTGGATGTAATTTGGATAATTGGAAGGAACGATTGGTATCCTCCCCACCCAAATTCAATTTCTATTCAATTTCTTATTAGTAACATATTCTTCTCTTAAATGATCAACCCATTCATAATTCCAACCTGAACAGTTCAGAGCAGGTATCTACATCCAGTTGATAATCTTTACTTAAAAAAAAACCTAATTTGTCAATAAAACTTCATTTCATTCGATATGTAAAGACATGAAATGTTGGAAGTATTAAAGACAGATATATATACCTTTCGAGAAAGAAAGCCATGGGAGCAAGGACTACTGTAGCGACAACCTGCCTGTACACAACAAGCACAAAGTGACTCATCCCTCTGTTTAGAGACACTTTATTAATAATATTCATGCCTGCGTACCCAAATTGCAGGCATATCATCGCTACATAAGGTTTTGATTTCTCAATTCGCTTCCTCATTGATAATCAAATCAAATCTGCAAGAACCTCTAAAACACTCTATGCCCTTTCTACAAGTTCCAAATTACTACTGGAGCTTCTCGTACTCTCCTCCTCTATGCACTTGCAAGTAATTAAATTTCACGACACCAGCCATATTTATACATGTGAACAAAAACCAGACGGATAGAAATTGCTAATCAACATTGTTGAATAATTTACTCAATAGCAAGACTTAAAACAGTCGTCTTTCAATTCTACTTTCCACAAATGAATCACATACGGGGATTTTCCCAGTAAGGCATTTCCTCTATGCGAAGCATATGTATGATGGGGAATTGTAAATCGCTCACGGCCGTCCATATCCATTGGACGACTGTCGGTGCTCTCCTAACCCTTCCTTCACAACTGACATGCTGATGAATTGCTTACGTCATCTTGTCTGAATGACACGCTGAGATATTACTTGTGAAATTTCCCATTTTCATTTGATTGACCGTCGAGTTTGACACCGAAGTGGAACACGTTGGGGCGATTGTCGGCTCGCCTGCCGCAGTCCATCTCATCTTCACTTTCCTGCAAGATCTACATTCTATCGACTCGTTCTTTAGATCTACCAATGAAGGCGTCCTATGCTTAAAAAAAATTTGGAATGCAAGATGCATGAGTCCGAACAAAATTAAGGTAACCAAAAAATAAACATAGAACATGAGGGCGTACATGAGGGCGTAGGAAATAGTTCACATAGAGTAAAGAGAAAAATATGAATAAAACAAAATTAAGGTGTCCTAGGCTAAAAAAAATGGAATGCAAGAAGCATGAAAAATTAAGGTAACCAAAAAATAAACATAGAACATGAGAGCGTAGGAAATAGTTCACATAGAGTAAAGAGAAAAATATGAATAAAACAAAATTAAAGTGTCCTAGGCTTAAAAAAAATGGAATGCAAGAAGCATGAGTCCGAACAAAATTAAGGTAACCCAAAAAAAATTATAGAAAAAAATAAATAAAAAATAAATGTCCTGGTCAAACTGGCTTCTCTTAATTAACAATTTCAATATTAGTACATGAAAACTCTTACAAGGGTTTTTCAAATTTTGTTAACATTGTATTCTCAAAATAGCTCCGAAAATGTACAATGCATGGAGAGCTCAAAAATCCCTTTTCTTGGATACAATCCTCATATTTATTTAAGTTCAATACGACTCTTGGTCTTCCACCTTCCCCCATGACCTTTCATTTACAAACTTTTTTTCTTATCCCTTTCATCATGATGAGAGAACAAGAGCAATAGAAGTTTTATGATTTAATATATAATAGGTGGTTACAATTCGAATGTGTATTTTAGTGCTAGTGGGCCATCATAGATTTTGGCCATAGTGTGCTTCACCCACCATGGAGACCGGTCTGGACATGAGAAGACACTTCATTCTGAGTTCAATAGTTTCTCATCGTGAGTTCATACTTCTTCTTCAGTCATTTGAGCTCGATTCCCTTCGCCGCTTCCCATTGTTGTGACAATTGTTCTTGTTGTTTCTCTATTGTCCTAGGCTTTAGATCAGATTGTGAGGATATTGAGTATGACCTCTCTTTGACATTGGTACCTGACACCATTTAGCATACAACATATGAGATATCTCAGAGTAACCTCAAAATAAACTATTAAACCCAAGCATTTGAACTCATAAAATGAAACATTAATTAATTGAAATTTTGTATATGCTTCCCTGAATTTGATTTGTGGTTCCTCAGTTTGCAATTGAGGTGTTGTGTCCCCTGAGGCTATCAACAATGTTCTAGATATTCATATTGAAAAATGTAAACAATTGGCTAGGAATTTCTCAAATCATGTAACATGGAAGTTGTAGATCTCAGAAACGCATTTCCAACAATATAAGGAATGCATGAAATAGGCATCTAAGTCAAAATATATTGCCAAAATTTGAAAGAAATTTGGTAGGGTCATGTCCCTATTTTGGAGAAATTCATGGGAACTCTTCCTCTATGTCCAGATAAGTTTCCAACAACTTCCAAAGGAGTTTTCAACAACTTCGAGATAATATGGTGGAAACTCCTCCTCTATGTCTAGACAAGTTTCTAACAACATCCGGAGGAGTTTTCAACAACTTCAGAAGATTTTTCAACAAATTCTGGAGGAGTTAGTGGGAAATCCTCCTGTGTGTCCAAAGAAGTTTCCAACAACTTTCGAAGGAATTTCGAACAACTTCCAAAGGAGTTTTAAAAAATCTCGAGAGAAGTTCATGGAAACTCCTCCTCTATGTCTGGAAGAGTTTCCAACAATTCCTCCTTTAAAGGAAGACAAATCGAAAAATTTATAGTTGTCCCTTTTTTCAGAAAGAAACAATAAGAGCTTTAGTTCAAAAGTCCACAACTTTCTCATACGATGTTTGATTGAGGTGTTGTTTTTTGCAACACAGAGAGCACAAGGAGGGGATTTTAGTGAGAGGTCTTTGGAGCATTTAGCACTGTTTAGGAGATGGAAGGACTGATTCTCCTCTGAGATTCAATTCAGAGTTAGTGTGAGTCTTATATATGTTACAATTATCCCACCCGATGATAAATGACACTTCCATGATCATGGTTAGTCACAAAATCAAGAATGTGCAAAACATGTATATTGATATGGTATGAGTAATAAAAATTGATGGCGACACAAAAAAAATTAATTACAATTGAAACATGATGTAGATTAAGAGAGGTAGGTATTCGATCATCAATTATCCGGTCAGGCATGGAATGATTAATAATTTGAAATGATAGGACCTTGATTGGTGGGTGTATTGAGAAGGATCTGACCTAGAGGAGAATAGGAGAGGCCTTAAGATGAAGGTGTCTAGTTGTCAGGGTCGATTTCAATGAGAGAAAGAATATCGTTGTTGATATGTTAAGTGTCATGAGGGGTCGACATCTTTCTGCTAGGCCATCAATGAAAGAAAAGGGAAACTCACCAACAAGTAGTGTGTCGGAGAGAGAGAGATATATATGAACCTCACCGATACATTGTGTATTGGAGATAAAGGAAGGAACTTAACTTATATGTGATGTATCGATGAATATGAGAGGAAAATCATCGATGCAAGATTATCGTGTCGGTGGGGTTGGGATGAAGTTCGCTAGTTGGAGGGCTTGTGTACTGGAAGTGATCATAGGAAATCCTCTCATGTACCAAGAGATTGTTATAAACTACATTGATGTTAAATCATGGATCACATGTGGTGATGTTCAAAACTCCTCTGGTTGTACTGGAAAAGTTCATGGGAAATCCTCTGGTTGTATTAGAGAAGAATCTCAGGGAAACTTTTAGTGGCTAAATTTCTTCCATGGGATAATTTACCATGTTTTCTCCCAAAAAAAGATTCTCAATTCTAAAAATTATTTGCCCAAATTCTATAGGACAAAATGATTTTACCTTAAAAATAACCAAAATTTTATAAAAAACTATACAAAATCATTAGAAATTTGAATATTTGAACAAACATATAGACAAAAAATTATAGTTGACATATAAAGGACCAGTAAGATTTGACAAGGTTTCTACATTTCAAAAAAATAATCCATCCTTAATATTATCCCTGAAGATGATGGCAAGTCCACTGATAAGGTGGTTAGGATGCCCGCGAAGTTAGGAGGAAGTCCATTGATGTTATTGACGATGGGAAATATTCTGATCACACTAGAGGTGATGTCATTAAATTGATAAACAATGAGGCTTGCATACTAGAGATGTCATGAGGAAGTATGCTAGTGTGTTCAGAGATACTTGTGGGAACTCCTCTGATATGCCAAAACTTGCTTCTAAAAAATGGGTAAGTGTTATGTCAAAAACCAACAAAATTTGTAATTTAAAACAATCTTGTAAGTGAAGGACTGAAAGGCTTCAATGAAGATCAATAAGATGATTTGATTGATTTACAAGTTGAGATAATATGAGAGGCTTTTCAATAGAAAAATTGAGTAATGGGGGACCAATTTATTCTCATAGAAAAGGGTAAAAGATAAGAGAATAAATTAGGGAGGTGTTTGTACAGGCACAACAATTGGTGACACATTGGGTGAAGCCAAAATCTCTACTAGTATTCTCTAACTTATAAGAAAAAAATCTAGAGGGTCATAAAATTTCTTTTAAGATTAGAAATTCCAGAAATAATGTGCAATAGTTACCTGAAAGATTCCATTGTGGTTGGATCACTAGTGATGATTGTATGTCGGCTAGTGGACCTTGTCTACTATAAATAGAGGATGAATTATGGTGAGATTTATTTCCTTAAACTATGTCAACAATTCGAGTTGGTATCTTTTTCATGGGGCTGATATAGGTTTGGGACAAAGAAATATTTTCAATAGGTGTGTGTGTATGTGTGTGTGTGTGTATAGAGAGAGAGATGTGATTCTCCACTTCTCGCGAGTGTCACTAGCCTTGATGGATTCATCACATTGTAACAAACCTTGCTCCATTGTTAGCAAGTGTTTATATCCCCGGTAGAGATATCTGCATGTCCCCTAGTCTAGTCAATCTTTATTTCTAATTCCCTCTCGGTTTTCTAGTGCATGCATAGCATCTCGTGGATGGGGAAAGTGGTGGCCTTTTATCTTGAGAGGGGATGAATGCAGGCTATTGATATTTATTTGAATATTTGTTGCACCTGGATAAATAAGGTTATCCCTTTTGATTTTCATCCTTTAGACTTTGAAACTTCATCTTTCACATCAGAAGTTGATTTGTGTGTGGATGGTTCCCTCGTTACGTAGGATCTACTCACCAGCTAATATGTAAGAATGACCATTGATTAACCACTATGTTAAGTCACGGTTTGACCACTATTAGAATATTCTAGAATAATTTTGATTCATATTCAAACATAGACCCCTAATTCTGTTCACGATCTAGGAACAAGATGCAAGTTGACTCGAGCCTATTTCTAGTGCATAGGTGTTGTATGTAAAATAAAAACATAGGTGAGTTGTTTGCATGTCATCAAACATAATTAGGGATCATAATACAAAAAAAAAAATAGAAAATGAATTGCCTTCAAGGGATAAATGAAAAGATGATGAAGAGAGAAAGAGAATAAACATATTCAAAGTTAGAATATGAACTCGGCCCAAAACCTATTACAACTAAAAAATAAAACCGTGGATAAATGATGATTAAAGGTATGCAGTCAACAAGGACATTAAACTAACAAAGAGATCATGAGTGTAAGTGTTTCCAGTAGCTTTAAAATGTTTTTGCATACCAACTAGCCAAAAATTAGCATCCTCTTGAAAAGAATAATCCGTGTGAAATATTATATATGGATTAATTCATTCATATGGGATTTAGTGCTAGAACTAGCTGAGAATTGCATCTTTCATCATGATTTTTGAAAAAACTGCCAACTCATCTTTGTAGCCTTCTTCTTTAGGAAGTAAGGATTGGGACGATCTTCCATTTGTTACCCATCACATGCTTTGCTTTTCCTATGAAATATATTCACTCACTCTCTATGTCTCCCAACTGTTCAAACAATCATTCCACAATGTGACATGCTCATCTCTCCAATTAGTTCAAAGCATGCATGTGATACCAACTACACACTTGTACCCAGGTGACATGTCCAATTTTATGAAGTCGTTTTTCTTCCTTGAGCCATTTCCTTCTCTTTAAGAGAGCACAAAATTCCATGAAATAGATTTACACACAAGCAAAAACAATATATCACCAATTAAGACTAGTGACCAATGATGTGAGTTTCTCTATTAACCAATTTAAGACTTAATTATTTGACGAGTTAGAAATTTGACCAAAAGTGACGTCAAATAAAATAATCCCCTCCTAGAAAGACATGTCCATGGATATCTCACAACATTAAATATAATGAAGCATGTATTCGGGTTAGAATGGAGCACTAAACCAAAAGATGTATCTTTAAATAAATGAGGAACCATACCTGTTGGTATGCATGAACTCAAATCATGAGTCTTAGCATTTCCTATCACCAAGATCCCGAAGAGAGATGGAATTGACTTAGCTTGAATGTTTTTCTATCCAGTGGAAGTTATCTTTTTAGAAGCAAACAATTATAGTTGTAATGATCATCAATTCTGCTCCAAAGATGTGAATTTGAGAATCATTTGGTTGATCAATGTCCCAGAGATTAAAGGTCATTTTTATTGAGTCATAGTGCTTTTTTTCCGGCTGAACATGTTCATTAAATTGTTTCCATCAACACTCCTTCAATTGTTACCTTCTTGAACCAGGTTGCAAGTCATGCATGGTCATCTTTAAACAGGTTCAATATTAGATATCGAGTTAGGTGTCTACATCATGTGTGGAAACGAAAGAGCTAGGTTTCATGTAGCACTTTTCCTCTCAAAACTTCCTTGAGCGTGTATTTGTAAATAAATCGATGACAATTACGTGGAATGTATAACATGACGTATGGTTTGTGTTTTCTGTTTTGGTTGAGATTTGGAAAGATAATTCTTGGTGAGAATTCTCAACATAACAACCAAACATTTTTATACCAATTCCTTGAATAACTCAATCGAGAGATTCATGGTTGGGATCAGATGTACATTGTACCTTCTCATTCAACAACTAAAAATTCCAATTCTAAGGATAATAGAACTATCATGATGTAAAACCCCCAGGGAGATCAAGATGAAGGAAACCAAAACAACAAACTTCACGAGCAAAACTCAAACAAGGTCATATTAAGATAAAACCAATGAAAACCATTGAATTAGTCCAAGTCAAAATGTTTCATCTGATCATTTGAAGAGTGGAGTAATAGAATGGGAAATCATATCAAGAAGGGTAAATGTGATTTAAGAGATCTTCAAAAGACATCTTCAAACTTCAACAAGGAGGAAAGCATATCAATAGAGGTACCCAATTCATTAAAGGAAGAAATATGATATGAAGATATTATGTTTTGACCCTCATGATTGAAAATACATGATAATAAAAGATGGAGTTCATTGATTTGAACTCACAGGACCAAGGAGAAGATATCTATATTGTCACTAAAACTGATTGGGAAAAGTATTTATCCTTAAAATTCAACATTGGGAGCTTATGATGACGAATGATAACATATCAATGTTTGGTTTTGTGTATTTGGTAACCCTCGATATTTTCAATATACTTAAAAGAGTTTGAGGGAAACTGAATCTTGGTGTTCTATTACTTAAGGTATATGCTAGAGATGAAATACATTGTTCCTTTTCCCAATAAATGATAGATAACTATTAGGGATAGGAAATAGATAATGTACCAATATTATCAAGAAAAGCCTCTTTACAGGACAATAAACACTCCTATCATTTTACTTGATGGAGATCATCATAAAATAATTAAATACAAAGATCATGATCTATTATAAAATTTTGAATTTCTTTCACATAAATCAATGCTCTTCCTTTTACATTCTTCAAATGAGATTGATCTTAAAGGGTTCATGTCTATATAATAGCATACCTACTAAGAAGGTTTGTAACCATATTTTAGCTCACCGGTATTTTTTTTGGAACCAAGAGAGTGATCCCATGAAACTACAACATCGATTAGTTGGTCAATACAACTTTGCGAGAGACATAGCCATATACTGATTGATTAATAGGGTTTGCAAAGTAATTTTTTATCATGAACATAAATTCCTTGAACAAATCATATGATTCTTCCCCGGGATGTAAAGTATTCCTACAACAACTACTTTCAACAGCACGAGTTATTAAGTTGTTTTGTTTTGAATGTTAGAGTGAATGTTGCTAAAGAGAAGATGAATATTATAGTTGGAATTTTCAAAGAATTATGCACAAGTTTTCCTTCTGATAACCAAGGTTTTTTCGAAAACACGGGTATTCTAATAAAGAACGAACACCTCCAGTAACCTCTTACACAATTATATAAAATATCAACACATCGATGTTTTCATGCGGTAAAAACCCTATGGGGAAACATACATGGCCTTAGCCAATGTGGCCACTTGGAGCAATTTATTAATGCAAAATAAAAATATTACAAAGAGATTTAAAAGATATTTTTTCAAAAGAAATCATCCACAAATGGCCCTTCATTCTCTATAAATAGAGATCATGGACCAACCAGGTGTTAAGCCATGGATCAATGCAGTTGTTAAGATCGAGGGGAATATGAACTTCCATATAACTCTATATTAGGAACATATCGTGGTCGTCATATTTCCTAACTACAAATGCATAATAATGCATACTAAAGAAACACACTACAAAACACACTCTTACCTAATGAAACATTAGATCAAGTTGATCTTAACTAACTTCTAACTGTCTAAATATCCTAACATCCCCCCCTAAGAAAAATTTGGGATAGGATCAAAGAATTTACAAGGATGACATAATAGGAGAAGGATGGAGGAATTATATCCTATCCCCCCTTAAGTACAACTTCTTGAACCCCTAACATGGATCAAAGTTTGTAAAACTTCACTTTTGTAAGAGACTTTGTGAAAAAAATTGCAACTTGATCTTCTGTAGGGAAAAAGAACACTTCAATAACTTGATCATGAATGATATTTCTGATGAAGTGCATGTGTAACTCTATGTTTTCATTGCACTGATCTTGAATTGGATATTTGGAGATATTGATGGCCCTCTCATTGTCACACCAAAGGATGATCAGAATTTTTTGTTGGAATCCAATCTATGAAAGGATTTGTCGAAGCCATAAGGTTTCTTGACTTGCATTAACCACTTCTTCGTACTCGGGTTTATCTAAAGAAATAGAAATAGCCTATTTTTTCTTACATGCCCAAGTGACAGGTCCTAAAATAAGGCTGAAAAGCATAACCTACAGTAGACTTTCGATCATCAGGGTCATCGACGCAATTTGATTCAGTGAAACCAACCAATAAAGGAGTCCCCCATGAATTGTAATGTATCCCTAACTCAAATTTACCCAAAACATACCAAATTATTCTTTTAGATTCTTTCCAAAGGATTTCATGGCATGTTTTCATATACTAGGAAAAAGGAACAACAACAAAGGAAAGATCAATATGGGTATGAGTCAAGCATAAGAGGCTACCAATTAACTGATGGTACAAAGTGGCATCAACTTCAGGAGAAGTACATGTGACAACAAGCTTGACTCCAGACTGAAAGGGAGAATGTGTTGTTTTACAATCTTCCATGTGAAAGTGATGAATAAGGTCAAAAGAACACTTAAAATGGGAAAGAAAAAATACTTCCTTGGGTTTTCACATGGTTTAAAATTTGTTAGTCATTACTAGTAAGGATAAGGTCATCAACAAAAAGGAAAAGGATTATGAGATTGGTATAAACATTAGGATCAGAATGGAATCTAAAAAAAATTATGTCAAGAAGAAAGATTTCCATTTTGGCATACCAGGATCGGGGGGCTTTCTTAAGACCATAAATAGATTTCGTAAGGAGAAAACTAAGGCTAGAGTCATTTTGGACATAGCCAGGAGGTTGTTCCATGTAGATTTATTCTTGCTAATCCCCATGCAAGAAGGATTATTTGGCATCCATCTGATGGACCTACCATTTATGTGAGGAAGCAAATGAAAGAAAAAGGTGGATGGAATACATTTTGGAAATAAGGGAAAATGTTTCATTATAGTCAATTCCTTTAACTTGGAAAAATATTTTGGAAACTAACTGAGCCTTATGTCTTTCAACACTTCCATCTCATGCATACTTAGTTATGTATACGCATTTACATCTGACAAATTTTATTCCTTTTGGAAGAGGTCCAAGATCCCAGGTATCGTTTTTCATTAAAGAAAGATACTCTTCATTCAATGTTGTATACTAATCTATATGACCTGAGGCTTCTGCAAATGTCTCTAGATCAGGAGTCTCTGAAACTTGAGCCAAAATATAAGAGTCTCGTTGGAACTGTGAACATTTCTGACACTGATTTGAAGGATCACTAGAAAGATCACCAATTTCTTCCCATGTTGAACAGACCCATCTAGGAAGCGGTGGTATTGGTGTAGGTTCAAGTTCAATGGACTCATGTGAAGGATGGTGAGAAGGAGAAAGTGTGTTTTCATCTTCACTATCATCATCGTAAGAGGAAGAAACTATAATAGGAATATAAGAATGCACAAACATTGAAGATGGATCGCAGGCCGAAGAAAGCACAAATGATAAATTAGGTTCTTAAAATTTGAAGTCAATGTCCAGATTGATTTTCTACAATGTTCTTGTAGTCCAAGAACTTGTCAAAAACTCAACTCTTAAGTTTTAATAAGTAAACACAAGTGCATCCATAAAAGTCATCAATGAAGGTTAATAAATACTTGCACCTATAAAAAGAAGGAGAAGAAAAAGGACCACACAATTCACGGTGAAGAAGCTACAAAGGGGATGAGGCATGCCAAGGGGCATCTTTGTCAAAAATATCCCAATGATGTTTACCGGGAACACAACCAACACAAAAACAATCTCTACATGTAACATGAGGAAGACGAGTCACCATCTGTTGATTACATAGTTGTTGCAATGAGCGATAGTTTAGATGACCAAAATGCTCATGACAAGTTTTGTTCAAGTCATCACTATGAGAATAAAACCTGATGGAAAAGATGATGACTCAAAGTTTTCAAACTTGTACAACCTGGTAATATCATCATCAATTCCAGTTGCAAGAACAAGTTGATAATGTTTCATATCATTGATTACAACTTGGCGAGATGAAAATTGTACAGTTTTACCTTCACCTGAATGAGTGATTTAATATATTGATATAAGGTTATAGAAAAGAATTGGAACACATAATACATCATTGAAATGACAATTATCTACCTGAATTGTTCCAAATCCTATAACACTAATAGATCTATCATCACCAACAATGTTTTCTTAGTGTTACATTCATATAGAGAAAAAAATATGGTTTTATACTTAACCATATGATAATATGCTCCATAACCAATAAGCCGCTCTGATTTATCAAAAGAAGAAGTAGAAGTTGCATTGAACGAGAAACCATAAGTAGAAAGTGAATTTCCATGAGAAGAAGAAGAAGAAGTAAAATCAATATTGATGTTGTGCTTCTTCATTACTTCTTCTAAAGCTACCATCTTCTTGAAACATTTGGACTCATCATGACCATCTTTCCCATGAAAGTTACAATGTTTGCCAGTCTTCATATTTTTAGACTTTTATTATTTTTCACCATTAGAAGTGGAAGTTGGCTGAGTGGGATTACGACCCTTATTTTTCTTGTTGTTTTGGCGAGGATGTTGCTTCTTGGGATACTTGGGATTATGTTTCTACTGGTCCACTAAGGCTTTGTTGGAGGTACCTACAGTGATAATCACTCCAAGTTTCAGAAGCTTGTCTTGATCTCTTATAAAAGAGTCACAAAAGGAATCAAGAGAGGGGTTTTTATAAGAATTCCCTAGAGATTATCTAGTGCCATAGAAGGTATATAGAAACATTGAATATGCACTACCAAGCTTAGCAAGAATAATATATATGCAATGCTCTTCTTTCAGTTTTATGTTACATTATTCACATAAAATTCCAAGTGTTTTGAACTTAGATACATAATATTCAATGCAAGAAAATCATTTGGGATTAAATTCATTATCTGATTTTCTATTTGGTGGGCTCGAATAATATTTTTTTTACCAAACACAGATTCAATATTTTCCTAAGATTTATCAGGGTCATCAATTCCTTGAAGATGAAACCTTAAATCATGAGATATGGACATTCCAATCAGTCCACATCATTCGTCCTTCCTATTTTCCCTTTTTGTTTTCTTTTCATCATCATTTGGTTCTAGTTCTTTCCCCATGGTAATCCAATACAATCCTTTACTAATTAATAAATCCTCCATATGGGATTTCGATTGGAAGTAGTTGGTGCTATTAATAAAAATATAACTATAAGAATCCATATTAAATATGTAGAAAATATGGATTTAAAAATTGAAAGTAATGGTCTGGATGGAAATATCTCAAAAAATTAGGTTTTTTAATAAAACAAGCACAAAAAATGGACTTTGGATGTGAAAGTTATGTCCTTTTGAAAAAAGGAATAAACGGTAACCAAAGAGCCATGTGAAAAGGGTGATACTCCTCCCAATTGTGCCTATAATATCACTTTTAAATAAGTTACTTATAAAGTTTCTCACTTTTATAGACAAGTGAGAGTCACTTTTACAATGAAGTTACTTTATAAATGAAAGTTGCATGCAAAAACAACTTAAAAGTAAAAAAAAATATTTAAATTTATTTAATAGTGATTCAGTTTTATAACTCAAGTGAAATACACTTTAAAATAATAACTTAAAAGCAAAATAAAATATTAAACTAAAAAATTAGAGACTTGAACTCAAGACCTTTTATTAAGTAAAGTAACTTTTAATCAAGTGAGTTAGTGTAAAACATTTTCTATTGTTTAGAATGAGGATTGTTTTCGTTGTTGTTGTTGTTGTTGTTGATAGCCTTAGAGTGTGCCCATAAAAAACTCTTTTCCAAAAAATAAGAAAATTTTGCTTCTCGAAGGAAACAAGGGTTAGATATCAGTTAGCTTACCCATAAAGTATCAATTTCCCTCTATTTTTGATTTATCGAGATTGCACAGAGGGAACGAAAAAGAGAATAAGTAAATAAGAAAAATCTTTCCATTATGTTTCTCATTTGTTGAGATTGCACAGGGCATGTGGTAAAGATAATACAAAGATCCAAAAGAGTAGAAACCTGGAAATAAAAAATAGAAAATTGAAATAAAACCAAAATAATAACTCTGCAAAAATTTAAAAGGGCATATTCGGCCTTTATACCTCTGGCTCAGATTGAAATGGTTGTATCTTGGGAAAATAGAATCCTTTTCGAGTGAAACAAAAAGTACTGTTGACTGAAACGATCACTTCAGACATAGTGGAACAATACTCTTAGCCTAAAAAATTACAGAAATGGTAGAAATCAGAGATGAGGTAACATGGATTCATGATCGTGATCTACAAAATGCTGTAGTTCATGATAAGAGTGATCTGGCAGGCCAGTCTTCAAATGAGCTCTCATACATGTTTGAAAAAAAAAAGTATTCCAATAGAGTAAAAACACCTTTGGTAACCACTCACACAACTAGATCAAGATCAACACATAGCGATGTTTTCAGCATTGATAACACCCCTACAGGGGAAACATCCAATGACCCCAAAATGGCCACTTGGAGAAATTTATTAATAATGCAAAATTAAAAATTCAATTTATTAATGCAAAATTAAAATATTACAGAGAGATTTACAAGATATTTTCTCACAATAGATCATCGAAAGAATGACCCTCCATGCTCTTTATGTAGAGATCATGGACCAATCAAGTGTTAATCCATGGATCACTGTAGCCATTGAGATGAAGGAGAATATGAACCATTGGATCACTGTATGTCGGGAACATATCTTGACCGTCAGATTTCCTAAATACAAATGTATACTAATGCATACTAAAGAAACACACTTTTACCTAAAAACACATTGGGCCAAGTTGATCTTAACTAAATCCTAAGTGTCTAAATATCCTAACAAGGTTAAGCCAAGATTTTAGTCAAACAACAAAAATGAAATGCATCAAATGAAAATAAGAAAGGTTTTACGAAGAAAGAAACTTAAACTAAAACAAGCCATTGAAAGCTATAAACTAAACTAGAAAAAACCAGTGGATTTTATTGAAGAAACCAAGATAAGTCCAGATCTATGGTATACAAATGAAAAAAAAAAAAGAGAAAATCTTATCTCTACCCAACATGTTAAATTCGAAAGTATTATGGATCATGAGAAATGTATATAGATATGATTCCTCCAACTAAAACTCAATTCTATAATAAAATTTATAATGATTACCCTAGGACTATTGGAAGGAAATGGAAAATGAGTGACATAATTGATGAGACCCATAAATGAAATTTGTGTGCATTGTAACTTGTGAAAGAGCCTCAGAGTGGGTGGCATAATTCATTCCAAGGGTCTAAGTAATACAATGAGCACCTGGAAGAACCATCAGTTTAAATTGAAGTGCCTCGTTACCCATTCAAATATCCCCTGGACCATATTTTGCATAACCTATATGCTGAGAGGAGAGATGATATTCAAGATTTTGAGGGAAACATTGAGCGAAACATGACTCCAATCCTCCTCCTGTAATATCACCAAAATCATGTGAGGAGTGTTGGAGTATTAAGATATAATCCAAGGATGAGTGATGCATATTCCCTTGAAGATTGACATGTGATTCTAGAGAAAATTGAAATGACATTGCTTCCTAGATTAGCTTGATGTTCCCTATGCTTTGTATGGTGATGGGATGTTTGTTTGCTGCAATTTATTCATGTGCATCAGAAAACTCATCATACTCTACATACGTTAATTTTTTTGTTGTTAACATATGTGCATTGAGATCAAAATTTTCATATTACACAAGGTCAAAGAATTATAGGTTAGTACTCAGATTCAATTCTAGAACAAAAATTTAGTCATCAAAAACAAATTTATCGAGATCAAATTGTGATTTGGAATGTTATGAAAATGGAAAAGGACTTAGAACTCCATGCATCATGCATGCACAGTCATGAAGAATGATTATTTGATCGATTAAAGCTTGAAAATCGTGTTGTTCTAATTTATCATTCAATGTTCCATTGTAAGAAAAGTGTATAGACTAAACTACATGATAAACAGGTGGGTTCTCATGTCAGTGATTATCATCAAACAAATTTTTTAAATAGAAAGAAGATCTTCATATTCTGAAAATTGTAGGATTTATTCAATAGGAGATTCATCATAGACTAGAGTATATTCATGATTGTCTAAAGGGTATAGCGTTCACACTCCATGTCTAAGGGGTTTAATATTTCTGGTAAATATTTCCCCATAGCTATAACAAAGTGTTGATTAGAGATCATGTACCACCCATCATTCATCTCCATATATGTATATTTTGAATGAGAGGTAATTAAATTGTACCCTTTAGAAGTAGATATGAGATATGAAAACCAATCAAAGATTTATTGGTTTGAGGGTTTTTCATTTTCAAGAAATATACAATAAATCTGCATAACTATTAGAAAGAAATCACCCATAGATTCATTTTCGAGACTACAGATTTTTGCCAGTTCAAAAAAGAGTTCATGATAAACATAATATACATTATAAATGATAAATACTTCCATGAATGGTTTCAAGCTATGTATAGATTTCATTGGCAATGTACTGAACCAAGATTTAATCTTTTCTTCAAATGTGAGTATAAACAATAAAAAAATTTCACTGTCACAAACAATATTAAGATTTTGTCGAGTGATGTTAAACCTATTAAGATGAGTGAATGAAAATGCATGCCATTCACCATCAAACATTGATCTTTACAAGAGATTAACTATCTTGACTAAGATGCCCCTGGTGGGTCCCAGAAGACTGAAAGGGTCATCCC
The DNA here is from genome assembly GCA_010110895.2 of Picea sitchensis. NCBI lineage: Eukaryota > Viridiplantae > Streptophyta > Pinopsida > Pinales > Pinaceae > Picea > Picea sitchensis. Next base: position 76,908 of record SNQJ01S0057666.1, on the reverse strand, counting down.
ATACAAAGATACAGAGAGGATCCATGGGATAGTTAATAATTTAAAAGAAATGACTTAACATGGACATGTTTTTCATCCAACCCTCCTTATAGAACCAATTATATTGACGTATGAAAAATTTCCCTTTGTCAAGAGCATGGGTTACCCCTGATAAGAAGTCCCAATCAAACCTCTCACAGTTTGGAATAAGGAAGCCATCCGAATTTTGACCCGACAACCATTTTTTTCTTTGAGTTTACCAATTTTATCCCGATCCACCGATGAAGGTGTCCTAAGATAAAAAATGAAATGAAAGTAATCTTAGATGCATGTGTCTCGACAGAACTAACATAACTATAAAGTAAACATAGAACCATCCATGTTCCAATTGAGGACCTCAGAAATAGTTCACATCGAGCAAAGAAAAGAATATGAATAAACAATTGTAAACATAGAGTATTCTAACATTTAAACAATCATTTATGGTTCTACACCCAAGAATTTCGACACAAATTCACTTGAGAATAGAAATAAGAATGTATCTATCATTCATAAAAATAGTCTACAACATGAAGCACATTCTTACACAACCCTAGTCTTGATGAAAACACAAAGGAATAGTCCACAATACGTCCAACATAAGAATCAAAGCTCTCTAGAAAAAACTTGGCCAGACCAACTTCTCCTCATTAACAATTTCAGTAATAGTACATGAAAACTCCAAGGAGGGTTTCTCAATTTTCGTTAACACTGTATTCCCAAACTAGTTCTAAAAAATGTACAATGATTGAAGAGCCCACAAATACCTTTTCTTATATACAATCCTTGTATTTATTTAAGTTCAATGTCACTCTTATGCTTCCTCCTTCCCCCATGACCTTTTGTTTACAAAATTGTTTCCTTATCCCTTTCATAATGATGAGAGAACAAGAACAACATGAATGTTTGTGATTTAATATATAATACATGGTTACAATTTGAATTTTTCTTTTAGTGCTAGTGGGCCATCATATATTTTTTCCATAGTGCGCTTCACCCACAATGGAGACTAGTCTAGACATGGGAAAAAACTTCATTCTCATAGTTTGATAGTTGATTATCATGGGTTTGGACTTCCTCTTCAATCATTTGAGCTCAATTCCCTTCGTTGCTTCCTATTTTTGTGACAATTTTTGTTGTTGTTGTTGTTTCTCTATCATCCTGGGTTGTAGATTGCATTGCTAGGATGTTGTGTATGGCATCCCTTTGGAATTGGTACCTGACACCATTCAACATGCAACATATGATATGTATTCGATTAACCTAAAAATAAACGATTAAACGCAAGCATTCAAACCCATAGAAATGAAACATTAATTAATTGAAATTTCATATAAGGTTCCTTGAATTTGATTATGGGTTCCTCTATTTGTGGTGAAGGTGTTGAGTCTCCCAGGGTTGTCGATAAGGTGTGACAAATTTGTATTGAAAAAATTAAACCATTGGCTAGGAATTTCTCAAATCGTATAGTAGGGAAGTTTTAGATCTCATAAATACCTTTCCAACGATATAAAGAATGCGTGAAACAAGCATCCAAGTAAAATGTTATGGCCAAAATACAAAAGGTGGTTTTGTAGGGTCCTACCCCTGTTTTAGAGAAGTTCATGGGAACACCTCCTCTATGTCTAGATAAGTATCCAAAAACTTCCAGAGGATATTTCAACAACTTCTAGATAATTTTCCAACAACTTCCAGAGGAGTTTTAAAAAACTTTTGGAGGAGTTTTCAATAATTTCCAAAGAAGTTTATGGGAACTCCTCCTCTGTGTCTAGAGGAGTTTTCAACAAATTCTGGAGTATTTTGTGGGAACTCCTCCTATGTGTCTGGATAATTTTCCAACAACTTTTGGAGAAGTTTTCAATAACTTCTATAGGAGTTTCCAACAAATTCTGGAGCAATTTTCAACAACTTTCGGAGGTGTTTCCAACAACTTTCGGAGGAGTTTCCAACAACTTACAGAGGTTTTTCCAACAAATTCTAGAGGATTTTTCAACAAGTTATAGAGATAAGCTTCCAAAAAATCCCCCTCCATAAATCCTCATCTATGTTCGGATAAGTTTCCAACAACTCCTCCTTGAACGCAAGGAACAACAAGAGCTTGAGTTAAAATTTCCATAACTTTCTCATACGATGTCTGATTGAGGTGTCATTTTTTGCAATGCGGAGAGCACGAGGAGGGGTTTCTAGTGAGAGGTATTTTGATTGATTAACAATATTTAGTATCTTGGAGGAATAATTCTCCTCTGAGATGTAATTCATATCTATTATTAGTCAGATATATTCTACAATTATCCCACTTGACAATAGATGACACTTTCATGATCATGGTTATTCATAAAATCAAGACGACACAAAACATGTATGTTGGTATGGTATGTGTAATGAAAATTGTTGTTGATACAAACATAGTGTCACATACCCACTACCATAATCAAATTTTTTGTTGATTACTGCAGAATCAAAGCCCCTGAATTATCTACGGAGGCCTAGCGCAAGCTAGCTCTTTCTCTCTCTCTCTCTTCCCATGTGATCGCGGGTCATGATCACAGTTCAAATAATCGCGGTGCCTCTTTGTATTTTGTGCCTCAGCGCTACAGTGATTTCAAATCATTCGACTCTGCAACCGTCGAACCCCGGCAGGGCTAGCGAATGGCCAATGGGGACAAATCCCAATAGGGCTAGAGAACAACCAATGAGAATATGCCCCGTCACGCGGTTAAGTGGAGTACAGGTGGTAGAGGGGAAAATGCGACACGGTAGTCGACAGGACAGGAGGGGGCCCCACTTTACACACCACACGATTCCGAACCCCCCCCCCAATTAACGGCAAAATGACAGGGGGGTCCAAAATTCACCTGAGCACCGTTGATCAAGGTGAATTAATATCGACTATTTGAGATTTGCACATCCGATTCCAGACCCTCCCCCCCCCACAGCTAAAGGCAGAATAGCAAGGGGGATTTGGAATGAAACCTCAGCCATAGATCTGGGCGGGTGGACTCTGGCCGTCTAGATCTGCTCGCTACTTACCTTAATGCGCATTCATTCCCCAACTTAAATCTGGCATCTCTTCCTCACATATCACGGTCATCCTAGACCCTGGATCCTCCGAAAGGATCATGTCTGTTCATTGGGATTTATCATCACGAGAGTCCAAACTCTCAACCATGGGACTCCTGAATTCTCGATCCTCGATTTCCCGATGCGGTTAATCTCTCGACACGTAGCCACCTTAAATCGGACGATCCAGATCTATATCGAGGTTTCCACCATGGAAAGTCCCGATCTCTCGTCACCAGGACTCCCGAGTTTGTGATTCCTGATTTCCCCGAAATGAGAAATCTCTCGACACATAGCCTCCCAAGATCAGATGATCCAAAACCGCTTCGAGGTTTCCACCATGGAACATCCCGATCTCTCGTCACTAGAACTCCCAGGTTCTTGATTCCCGATTTCCCGAAATGGGAAATCTCACGACATGTGGCCTCCTTAAATCAGACAGTCCATATCTGTCTCGGGGTTTCCACAATGGAAAGTCCCGATGTCTCATTACCAAACCTCCCGAGTTCTCGACTCCCGATTTGCCGAAATGGGTAATCTCTTGACACGTGGCCTCTGTTATTCGGATGGTCCAGATCTATTTTGGGGCTTTCACCCTTATTCACTGGGGGTTTAACCCTCGGGTAACTCCTGACAAATCCAACGGCTGTCGGGTTTTTCAGCCGAGATCTGATGGCTCAGATTGGTTCCTACCTGTACATTCTTCCATGACTTCCTGGACATGGAAAAATCAACGGTCCAGATACTCCCATGGACCTTGGGGATCTACGATCCCAATTTCTTCGCTACCCACGAAGACATAGAAAAACAAAGGGGTAAGGCATTTAACATCCTACTTACTCCTTCCAATCTAACGGTCATGCGTGACCACATGTTTCCCGATGGAATCTTGTTCGTCGATCAATACCTATTAGGGTTAAGGCACTTAACACTACATCTTCTTCTTCCGATCTGATGGTCGTGAGTGACCATAGATCTCCCAATAGGATCTCGTCCATCGATTTGATACTTCATCCCTATGCTACCATCTCAGGTTTTCAAGAGGATCATTCCTCCTCGTGTAGGGTTACTAAGGCCTTGCACCTTCACATTCTCTTTCCTGGTTCTTGATGGGATTTTCAAGGAGGGTATCTCTATGGGGAGGTTTACCTAGGGTACTATCTGAGCCAGATAAGGGTATCGCTCTCCCGAGAACTAGACATGAAGTATGAATTATATCAGTACGCACATAAATAACAATTTATTAGAACATAAGCCATACGTAGTGTTTCCATATAAACATACAACTACTAGTACTGATCAAGACACCATACAAACATTCTTATAATGAAATCATTCACAATTTCATAGCTTATGATCATAAATGTTAGCATACATATATTTCAAGATGCCAGAGGCAAAACACTTATCAGAAATAACACCATGGGTTATGCAACTGCTGAGAGGGGTACTCGTTTCCACCCAACCATAGGCTCAGTGAATCCCAGCGGATTTACCACTAGCCACCCCCGAGCTGAGACCACGATGTTGTGAGACTGAGTCTCTATTTTCTAGTGACCAAAAGTGAAGGTTACTCTCCTTCCTCTCTGCTATCACTCACTCTGCATATCGCCAGAGTTCTCTTCCTCCCCTCGTGTCTGCCCCCAATTGCTTCTCCCCCACATCTTATCCTCTTGCGAGGTTGTGTGTGGTGCGATTTCCCTCGCGCTGTTTAGGCCTGACGGCTCTATGGATGGGCGGTTCACCTCCCCATCCCTCATTAATTCCTGAGTAGCCATCTACCTACCAGTCTGCAAGACATTTAATTCGGGGCCAGCGAGCCTCTTTTGGTTCTTCAGGCCAGTGAAGTCCAAATACGATATTAATTCTCAGTGGAAGTTAACACCACCTTTCCAAGTGCCTTCCACTGCCATCATGGTCTCTTTTTCATCACATCCCTTCTCAGCAGTCCTGCAATATAAATTCATAATATTATTCACATTCATCGACCTTTTCCACAAGGTCCATTCACATCACATATTCACATTTCAGAGTTTGCCACAGTTCTTGGCCAGTCCATTTATTTTTACAAACTGGGGGAAACATGGTGTTACAATTCCCTCCCCCTTAAAGGAAGATCGTCCTAATGTTCTTATCTTTTAACATGAATTGCATGTACAGAAGTAAACAAAATCGGATATGCTTGTCTCATGGCATCCTCCATTTCCCATGTAGCCTCATCTGGGCCAAAATGTCTCCACTGCACCTTTACCTGTGCAATGGTTCGGTTTCGGAGCGGGGTTTCCTTTCTTTCCAATATGCATTGGGGTTCTAGTAGAAATTCTCCCTTCGATTCCACTTTGATCACAAACCAGTCAATTATATGATTAGCATCATGTACATATTTCTTCAATAATGAAACATGGAAAACATTATGTGCTTTTACTGTGGAAGGAAGTGCTAGCCAATAGGCTACAGGTCCCACTCTATCTAGAACCTCAAAGGGTCCATAATAATGGGGTGCCAACTTGGCACAAGCTCCCATTTTCGGGGAACTCCTTCTGGGCTTAATTCTGAGATATACACGGTCTCCCATTTTGAGCTCTGTTGGAGTTCTCTTTTGGTCAGCATAACTTTTTTGTCGGTTCTGAGCGACCTTCAGATTTTGTTTTATCTGAGTCACTTGCTGTTCTATTTCCTTCAACATGTCGGGTCCAAAAGAAATCCTATTTACATGATTACTCCAACTGACTGGAGTATTACACATCCTACCTTAATTCTTGGACAACAAGCACATTAATCACAATTTTGTGCAAAAACATCTTATTGTTGCTCATAATTCAAAAGGAAAATTTTATAAGTTGAGCACAATACTTATCTATGCAGTTTATGGATCTGTATCCACATGGTAGTTTTGTTATCCATACTCATCATCCTCCTTGACGTACCCATTGGATGCATTATTCCAATTCAATAGCTCACAAGAGCTATCATGGTTTCATCTTCCCTTCCAAGGTTTTCCCGCACAGGAAACTACCCAATGTGTGCATGATCCCAATAGTTTTAAAAAATTATTAAGGTCTCCTCTTCCTAGTGGTCACTCACCCTCCAGGCCCAGGCTCAGGCATCCCATTCACTGTTATACAGTCCCTCGGGTGATCCATCTTACCCTACCAAGGTTTTCTCACACAAGAATCTTAGAGATCCTATTGATTCTTACAGTTGAGGCGTCCCTCAGACTTGCTCTGCCGAGGCATCCCTCCATATTGTGTTACCTCAACACAATAATTTGCAGGTGATCATGGCTTATCACGGGGTTTTCATGGCTTAGAAGTAGCCATGTTCATCACCTTCATCTTTGATAGCCTTCATCTGTTCCTTTCAGGACAAATCTTTACTTCTCACCTGTATCACAGGTACACAAGATTTCGTGAGACATCATCATAAATTCTAACTTTCAAAATTTTATTACAAACCTGTCACCCACAGATTTATCAAGTCTCATGATTTCTTTTCATATTTGTCCCGCTCAGGAACCAAACTCATAATTATGGGACTTTCCTTCCCATAACATTTTTGGTCAGCATGAAATTGGCCTTCCTTATGGGCTTACAGCATTTCCATATCCAAGACTCCTTCTTCCTGCACTTTCAACTTCAATCGGCCAAATAACTTGTTATCTTTTCCATGCATATACATATTATTGCATCTTTACCACATCGTCACAACAATTTCATAATTGTGCATACTTTAACGATTAAATTACTTTCTCAAAAAGGAAATACCATTCCTTGCAGTTTGGCTCAGCAGGCAATCGGTCTTTCCTATGGGCTTACCTTACTG